>JAGFMF010011405.1:1464946-1488199 GCA_019455555.1 Galemys pyrenaicus | reverse complement strand
GAGGTCTGCTGCGCCATGTGGGTCCCCTCCCTGGCCGGCAGCAGGGATCGAACTCGTGCTGCAGTGGCTGCGGTTTGCTTCATAGTGCGCCGCTTAACCACTGCGCCACCAGGGAGGCCCCAAAAGTCAGTTATGTTTCTGTACACTGGCAATAAAGCTTCTGAAAAGGAAATATAACAAAATATTCCATTCACAAAAATATCAAAAATAATAAAAAACTTAGGAATAAATTTAAACAAAAAATGAAGATCTGTACAATGAAAACTACAAGTTTTTGATAAATGGGTGAAGAGACAAGCCAAAACTTATCTCCCATCAGAAGAATTAATGTTTTTAAAATGTCCACATAGATCAAAAGCCTTCTACAAATTCAAGGGAATCTCTGTCAAAATTCTAAGGGATAATTTTTCACAGGAAAAATATAACAATCCTAAATTTATATGGAACTACAAAAGACTCCAATCAGCCAATTCAATCATGAGAAAGAAGAACAAAGACATTACATGTCTACTTTTAAAAATTATATGACAAAGTTATAGCAATTAAAACAGTATGGCACCAGCATAAAAATAGACACATGGACCAATGTAATAGAATAGAAACACAGAAATATCTCCCCACATATATAATCAGCTAACATTTGACAAGCAAGTAGAGAAGACTCAATGAGGAAAGTATAATAATCTCCTTAACAAATGATGTGGAGGAAACTGGGTTACCATACAAAGAAATATAAATTTAGATATCTATTTAAAGGGAATGAAACTATGGTATCAAAACCTATCTGCACTTCCATGTTTACTCCAACATTATTCACAATATTATAGCTATCATATGGACTCAACTTAAATTTCTATTAATGAATGAGTTTTAAAGATTATAGCTAGAGAATGACACTCAGTGTGCAAAGAAATCCTGCCAATTGCCATTTGCAACAACATAGATGACTTTCAAAGTATTGCTTTTAGATAAGCCAGACAGAGAAAGATAAACATTATATGCTGTCATTTATATGTGGAATCTAAAAAAGTTGAACTCTTAAAGACAGAGAATAGAATGGTGCTTACCATGGGCTGGTAGGTGGGGAAATGGGACAATGTTGATAAAGGGCACAAACTTACAACTAGAAGATCAATAAATTATGTTAAATTATTAAAGCATAGGGATTATAGTCAACACTAGTATATTTGAATTTTCTCACTACTTAAATAAATGACAGTTATGAGAATGCTACCTCAGTAATCAATTGAAGTATGTATTTAAACATGTTATATAGTTATATACCTAAAAATTATGAAATGTTATAGATAAATTACATCTCCACTAAAAAATAAAAATATTTAAAACTGCATAACATGACTTTGACAGAAGTTCTTTATGACCTAGAACCTCATCCATAAAAATGCACAAAAATAGGCAAAGACCAGTTTCAAACAGAATTATTATAAGAAAAGTATAGAAATTAGAATAAAATATTTCAGCTGATGAAATTTCTAACAATTAAATACCAAGCACACAAAAAATATGAGATTATTCAAAATTGAATTAAATATTCTCAATGAACATTCTTAAATATAAAAATCATGCCTGGTATTTCAGAGTCAGAATGTAATCAGAGAAGCAGATAAAAAAATATATAATATAGCTTAATATAACTTAGTTAATTATAAGGATTGACCATATTAGTCAGACTGTATTAGTCTGCTTTTTCAGAGAAACAGAACCTATAGAATTAATTTATATATTTGTTTATTTGTTATGAGAAAATGGCTCATAGGATTGCTCACTGTAAAGTTCTAATATGTGCTGTCTATAGACTGGAGACCCAGGAATACCAGTAGTATTTCTATCTGAATGTAAAGACCTGAGAACCAAGGGAACTGATGGTATAAATCCTAGTCCTAGGGCAGAAGTTGAGATAAGATGTGCTGTGAAACAGAAATAAAGGTGTGAATTACAACTCCCTCTACGTTTTGTTCAGTTCAGTCCCTTGATGGCTTAGATGATGCTTACACACACTGGGGAGGTCCATTTACTTCAACGTGTTCACAGATTCAAGAGTTAACCTCACTCAGAAACACCTTTATTAACACACCTGAAATAACGTTTAATCTGGTGACCCCATGACCAATAGTTGATAAATAAAATTAACCTTCACGCTGGCTATATCCAGAGTCTCAAGAGCAGACCATCAAGAAGGGGAGATTACAAGGGTTAGGACTCCATGGTCACAAATTGAAACTGTTGCCCAGAGTGAGAATATCTTCTCCCTCTTAAGAAAATCTCAGCAGCCCTGTTTTACAGTGTTACAACACAGTAAGTCAGAAGGAGAGAGAATGATCCTCCTTACTTAAAAGTCAACTGATTAGGCATTTTCATTACACCTGCAGAACACCATTACAACAGTTAAGAAGAGTAGTGTTTGATTTAATAACTGGGGACTATAGCGTAGTCAAGTTGGCACATGAAAAAGTCATCAAAATCTTCCCTTTGTCAGAATACCCTTGACACCCAAAGAACACATTTCCTTAACCATACTTAATCTCCAAAGAAAGATAATAACGAAGTTATACATCCTCTTAACAAAATATAGCTACCCTGCATACACTGTAAACCATGCTAACCATTTCCTCAAAAATGGATAGCAAGTACTCTGGGTGATGCACACTCTTCTCCTTTGAACTGCTGTAACTTAAATGCTGAGATGTGGAGTTGACTATTATTAAAACATATTATGTTTGGTGTTAAGTGCATGAAAGAGAAAAGAAAAAAACACTTGGTGAATATACAGGCAAACATTATTCATAGCAAAACAAGGGGGAAATAGTCATGACTCTTACTGTCCCTATTTTGCAATGGAGTTGCAGATGGTATTTATAACTACTTTCTTTGCTGAGGCAGACAACCTCAGCTGATCATAGTTCTTTCTCTGGTGTGGTGACCTAAATTTTCATTGCTGAACGGTCTGGCTATTAGCAGTCCTGCCTGAGTTGGGCTGTGATTTTTCATTGACCTTAATTACAATAGGAGTACTAAGAGACAGCCTAAGGAATCCTGTAATTCAGACATACTTTTCCTTACATCCTTGGATAATAACAATCCAACTTCCTTTTGGGGATAGGGATTAATCACTCCCAACAGTAACCCACTTATTGCTTGATCATTCAGAGACATGAGGAGTCCAAAGGAACCAGGAAAGGGTCTTGACTTTCAGTTCAGTGAAATTATTATGTCCCTCTGTGGAAGCATTCTTAACATTCAGAAGTAATCTGGGGACCCCGTGACCAATCAAGTTAATATATAAAAGTAACCTTCACACTGGCTAAATCAGAGTCTGGATTTGGAAACAAATTCAGGAGTCAGGAATTGGAAACAGAACTTTTCCTAATGTATCAGTAGAGGTATCAGTGAGAGTAACCACTCCAATTTTCATACCTTGATTCTTAGACCCATGAATCCAATATCAGGGGAAAATAGCACCATATATTGGATATTGATTCAGAGTACATATATATCATAGGCGAGGACATTTTCTCAGTCCTGCCAAGTGTTGCTACCTAACTGGCACTGTAACATCTTCAAAAGGTAATCAGATATTTCTATCACATGAGTTTCTTCAGGGTGACAAAGCACATGGTAAGAACAATGAATTTCATGAGCATAAGTCTGTGGTCACATTCCATGAAATGAATTTCTTGATCAGAAGCAATGCTGTGTGAAATATGGTGGTAGAGGAGGCATTCTGTAAATCCACAGATAGTAGTTTTGACAGAAACCTCACCGGCAAGGATCACAAATGCACATCTAGACTGAATGTGTAACCTGGTAAGAGTAAAGTGCTGGTCCTCCCATCTTGGGAGAGGCCTGATGTAATCAATCTTCTACGAGGTAGTTGGCTGATCACCCTGGGAAATGGAGTTATGGTAAGAGTTCAGTGTTGGTCTCTGATGCAAATGCACAATACATTGGCTGTAGCCAAATGAACAAGGTAAGTGAGAGTTCAAATTCTGAACCCAACCATAAGTTTCTTTGCTGTTATTGTAGTCACTTTATTCATGAGCCCCCTGGACAATTACAGAGGTGACTAGGAAAAGTAACTGACTTGAACCCACCAAACAAGTCATTTTTTCCACTTGAAACATTCTTTGGTGAATATTTATAGTTGATAAATATCTGCATGTTATTTGCCCATTCAGGAGGTTTATCCACATACTTCTTCCTATATAACTTCTTGTCACCAGTTTTCCAATCATATTTCCTCCAATGCCGTGATCCAGCAGATAAACATTGACCACATTTCATACTATGGTCTAGACTTGTGGCTCTGACTATTTATGCTTTTAAGCAAAAGGAATAATCAAATAGACTGTCGGAGTGCTTCAGTGGATGATTAATTTTCATCTCTGACCTCAGTGATATCCTAGTATTGGACAGCTGTGCTATTACTGGTTACATTCAAGTGGCTCTTGCAATTTACAGAACCACCAATAACCAACACCAGCTTTTTTTCCCCAGTAACCTGGACAGAAACCTTAGACAATTTGTTTTAGAAAACTCTCCATGAGGATACCGTGTGGGCTAACAGAGAGAATGCAGGGTAGTAGAAGTCAGGCACAGGCATTTGAGGCACATTCTTGTGAAACTTACCTACGCATTTAGGGTCTGTTCCAGCCTAATGTAATATATGCCAGTTCCATTTTTTTAATGATATCTGGAAATACACAATCAATTTCATAGTTTGTGGTCTCAGATGACATCCAGTTTATGATGGAAAACTCAGGTTGTATGGTAACTTGGTGGACTATGGTTAGGTATTCAGTCTCTAGGCCAATAACAAATTAAAAGCTGTTTCTCAAAAGGAACATAGTTATTCACAGATGGCATGGCTTTGCTCCAAAATCCTAAGGGTGCGTGTTATAATTCACTTATATAGGGTTGCCAAAACCTCCAGACAACATCTCTATCTGCTGCTGACACGTCAAGCACCATTATATCTGCTGGATCATATGGTCCTGTTGGGGTGGCTTACATAGCCGTCTGGACCTCTTGAAGAGTTCTCTCAAAACTAGCAGCTTTCAGACCCCTTGATAAATGGATCAAAGTACTATATGCATATGAGATATATTGAAAATCCAGAGAGGTCTGCAGGAATGGCTAGATGCAACTATCTATTTATCACCTTGAATGGGATATTTTGACATACCCCTGATCACAAAAAGCCCGGAAATTTCACTGGGGTAGCAAAGCCATGATTTTTTTGTGACTGGCTTAGAATGAGAGTGGAATCAAAGTAATTTGTTATAGAGTAATAGAAAACTAAAATACTTAGGTTCAAAATTTCAAAAATTAAGAAAAATTTATAAAACTAAGAAGAAAACTCAATAAAACCACACACACACACAAATAACAGGAAAAGTAGGTATCACATACTTCTACTTAAATTTCTTAAAGAGGAAAAATAATACAACAAAACCTCCCAAATCTTTATAATTGTAAAACAAGAAAATTTCTTGAAAAGATAAAGTCATGGCTACATATTAATGAAGCTCAGTTAAATACCTAAGAAAATTGACACAGTATGGTCAACTCTGAGATATATTTTAATAAACTATTAGACAAAATACAAAAAATAATCTCAATTTCTCCAGAAATAAAAGTGTCAAAAAATACTTTAAATTTTGGTTGGTTTTAAACTATATGCTACTTCTCAAGAGCAGCATATAATATAAGGCAACTATGGAAAACATTTTCAAGATTCAAGGAAAGAACATATGAACCAAACATTTTATGTACAGCCAATTTACCATTCAAGGATATAAAGCATTTTCAACATAGATGAACTCAGTGAATACTGCATTCATAAACACTTCATCAAAACAAGTGACTAAAGGGTGAGCTTCATCCAACCAAGAAATTAATGGTAAGAAGTGTGATGGTAAGCATTTAACATATGTAATTATAGATCTAAAATCAAAACAAAAGTGAAGACAGGGTTTCAATAGTAGTATGTAAACAATGTATGTTCTAACAAAATAGAAATACTATAACTAAAAATTTCAGGAGAGTGGAAAGAAAGAAGAAAGTAGAGTAAGATCATTTATTACTGTAAAGGTGATTGATGGGAATAAAGAGTATTATTTAAAACTCACAAACCAGTTAGTAAAATATTACAGAAGGAAGCTGGTGGTGGATTAGGGCCATCATAAAATGTGAGTTATAAGCATAACCATTAGAATCAAAACATTTAAATATATATAATGTAAACCTTAAATATATATAAAAAAGTAGAGGACACATTACTTAGAAATGTAGTAATATTATATATACAGTATTATAAGATAATACAGAAAAATTAAGATCGATCATGTTAACCTGATTTACAAAAGCAAATGGGCATAGTAAAAAGGAATGATATTCAAACTGGTACATAGAGCACAGTCAAAAGTATGCGCTTTTTGGTATGCATCCAAATGTATGGATACATCTAAAATAATGTGATTCAAAAAGATTAAATTTAAAGGGTGTGCAAAGTTATATCAAGAAAATGAGAAAAAAAGTGAAAGAAAGTTTCATGATGTTATTATAAGACAAGCTAGAATACTGGCCAAAAGTATGACTTGAGATACAAGAGAACACGTAAAGATGAAACTCATCATTTTAAATGCAGATCCACTAGTTTTGAATATTTTTGTACCAAGTGACACTGCACAGACCTGAGGCAGAAACTGCATGAGATTAAAGAGAAAACAATAGAAATTTATTAATAAAAGATTTTAACATCTCTGTTAGTATAGTAAAGTTCAGAGAGACAAACTTTTAACTAAGGCTATTATGGTTCTTTGAAAAAAGAGAAAATACTAATAAATTCAACTAGGTATAAAGGAAAAAAGTGCAAATAGAGAAAATACAAAATAGTAAAGGAAAAGTAACTTGACACAGAGGAAATTTGTAAAAGAGATCATAAAACTTGCTTTGTACAAATGTATGCAATTAGACTTGAATAGTCAGGTAACACACCTTTTCTAGGGAAATACAGTATACCAAAATAGACTGCATTAGAGATGAAAAACTTGAAACACTAAATTTATTAGAAAAAAATCAAGGACACTGTCAAAGAACTATTCCACAGAAAGCAAAATAAAACAAAAATGCCTACTAATCCCATATCATCTCAGAGGAAATTTCTATTCAACCTTTAGAGATCAGATTTCCCAAAGCCACATAAATTATTTCAAATCATAGAAAACAAAGAGAATTTTTCAACTTCTGTTTATGAAACAAAACATTAGTATGCCCTGATGGATAAATATGGCTTAAATAAGAGACTACATAGAACAAACTCACTTAGAAATGATACAAAAATGCTAAATAAAGTGTTAGTGAACAGACTACAATAGCACATCGAAAAATAACATACCATAGCTAAGAAGAGTTTATATCAGAAGTACAAATATGGTTTAACATTAGGGAATCTATTATGTAATTCATCAATTTAGTACCTCCAAAGACAATAGTTATCATGACATTGAAAAATCTTGGAGTAATTCAAAATGTTCATTTTAAAAATACTAGAGACAAAAGGAATGGACAAATGTTTTCCTTATTCCAAAAGTCAGAAATTTCCTACCTGGAAAACAATAGAAACAGTTCCACTAAGATGAGGAAAAAGCAAGAAAATCCACTTACCCTACCACTTTTTAAATTGTATTGGACAGGGTAAAAATTAAAGTGTATTGGAGGGATTAACCAATATAATAGGAAAAAAGAGAACCACTACAGGTGTACAAAGTATGAAAGGTAGAAAACTATTTTCATATTACCTGAAAAAGTTACATCCTGCAGGTCAATGGTAATGATAATTCAAATAAACCAAAAGTCACTGCAGACCACAGTCACTGCAGCACGAGTTTGATCCCTGCTACCTGCCGAGGAAGTGACCCACATGGTGTGGCAGACCTCTCCTGCCTTGCCCGCTGCTGCCCTCTGCAGTATATTTCTGTTGATCTGCCTGTTTTGTCCCCCGCTCTGTCTCTGGTGAATCCTCTCACCCCCCACACCTCTGGCCTGTACCCCAGTTCTTGTATGCATAAATAAACAAATCTTTTTTTTTTTTTTAAAAAAGAAAATTCAAAACAGGGCCTCCTTAGTGGTGCAAGGGGTTAAGTTGCAGCACTATGATGATATGCGCAGCCACTGCAGCACTGAGTTCTATTCCAACAGGCCAAGGAAGTGAGCCATATGGCATAGCAGACCGCTCCTGTTTTGTCCACTGCTCCCTTCAGCAATGTATTTCAGTCTGTTCGCCTGTTCTGTTCCCCCACTCTGTCTTGGTGAATCCTCTTGCCTCCCACACCTATGGCCTGTACCCCAGTTCTTAGCGTGCATAAAAAAAATCTTAAAAAAGAAAATTCAAAACACTCCTGAACACACAAGGGGGGAAACATCCCACATTTTTGGGTGGAAAAATCTCAGCATTATCAGGAAATTGGTTTCTTCTAAGTTAATTTATAAATTTAAGAAGGTATCAATATGAAATATCACAAGCTATTTTATGTAACTAGGAAATATTTAAGTTTGTGCAGAAAATTATACACAGACATAAAAACTGAAAAGACTGAGAGGGAGAGGTATCAATATTAAGGCATTCTACAAAGTCTTAATAATTAAAGCAGTATGGTACTCAGCATATTGATAATGAGTCAAAGAAACAGAATATAGAGCACCCACGCATCAACCCAAGTGTATTAGCACCTTTAGTGTGTTCTAAAGGTGGCATCTCAAATATTTGGGGCAAAGATGGACTTTGTCATAAGTTTGGGGAAAAATCAATAGCTACTTGAAAAATAATAGATAGAACTCTTTATCACACTTTATACAAAAATACAGCTCTAAAAGGATCAGAGATCTTGATTTCTAAAATGAAATTTAAAATGCTTTAATTTTTATAACTTAGAATTAGGACAGGGCATTCAGCTAAGTCTTAGAATTCAGGTGCAATACAAAACAAGATTGATAAATTCAACTATCTAAAAATGCAGTTTTTTGGGCCTCCCTGGTGGTGCAGTGGGTTAAGCAACACACTATGAAGCAAACTGCAGCCACTGCAGCACGAGTTCAAACCCTGCTGCTGACCAGGGAGGGGACCCACATGGCACAGCAGACCTCTCCTGCTGTGCCCGCTGCTTCCCTCAGCAGTGAGTGTGCTTCTGTTGATCTGCCTGTTCTGCTCCCTGCTCTCTATGGAAAATCCTCTCACCCCCCCCAACCTCTAGCCTGTACCCTAGTGCTTATATGCATAAATAAATAAATCTTTAAAAAAAATACAGAGTCTTTGCATGGCAGTAAACACTCTTAAGTAACATCAGAAGGGAAATAATAAAATGGGAGAACATATTTACAATATAAATTATATATATTGAGCTAATACCCATTACAATATATACATACTTGTATACACATTTCTCTCTCGCTCTCACACACACATGCATGTGATAATGTCTCTGTCTAGTAGACTAAATTTATTTCATTCAGGGTTTTTTTTTGATGTTGTATATTTGACATGGATATAAGATATACTTGGCTGTATATACACTTTTTTTCGAAAAAGAATGTTTACTGTTAAACAATCATTATTTAAGAACAGCTAAAAACAATTAATTGACTAAAATATGCTATTTGATGTCCCATGTAAGATGTTTGGCTAGCTAGTTTATTAAAACTGTGTCTACTTTGTACCAGTATTGTTTATGTTATTCATATCCTAAATCAGTAAATTAATTTTTAGGAAATGGAATTTTAACACATTCTATTCACTAATTGATTACCCAGTATAGATTTTCACCTTCATCTTAAGAAATAGGGACAAAGACAGATACAGAAGATTGGAAATTGAGGGAAATAACATCACAGGGGGTAGACAGCATGCTGACCTTGAGATAACACAATAAATCCTAATTTATGTACTTTGTGATCCAACCTCTACTTACCTTTCCTTCCTTACCTCCCAACTCATCCCATAATTCCCTCACAAATCTAATGTTCAATCATATTAAAATCTATGGAAATCCAGAGGGTCCCATGAATTTTGTTATTTTGGTACTTTTTGCAGTCATAATTGCAATGGATAACCTGAAGAATGTAGCTAAAAGTACCACTATTAGCTACTCTACTGTAAACCCAATTTAAACATCAATTTCTCTGGTCTCTATGGGGGCCCATTTACAATTAAATTTCAGCAACCTAATGGTTATGATTATTGGCAAGTCTGACTCCTCCAGGACTTCTCCAGAATACAACCTCGTCCTCCCCAGCATGGTGCACAATGCTTAATAACTGCTTGTTGGATAGTAATTGGAGCTCTACAATTTCTAGCAAACTTTCATGTACACATGCTTTTAAGTTCGTAAGTCACCTTAAGATATTCTACACCTGCAATGGTATAGCCTCTTTCTAACTCTCAGGGCCAGATTGCAGAATTATTGATGCCAGCCCACTGATACATCCCCATGCTTGCTTTTTCTTGTACCTCTCAGTGCTGAAAGGGTACAGAAAGAAATGGGTATGGAAAGGAGGTTCAGAAAACATGTCATTGTCAATGACTAATACTAGTAACATCTTACAGAGCTGCTGTGTGTCTGGGTAAGTGCCAAGAATCACATCTATTAACTCATTCTCACATCAACCTTATAAAAGCTGTATTCATAGACCCATTTTATTTTTTTTTATTAATTATATTTGACATCATTTGTATTCCCCAGGGAGTACCTACCACCATTCCACCTGTGCACCATCACCTCAGTCCCTTGTGCACTTTCTACCCTCATCCCCGTTTTTGCCCTCCCCTCCTTCCCCTCCCCTCATTGTCTCTTTGGTTTATCTTGGCTTTTGGTCTTGTTGAGTTTTTGTTTGCTTTTGGTTATAATTGCCCAATTCCTTGAGCTTATTCTTTGTTGTTGCTGTTGTTCTTTCATATTCCTCCTAATAGTGAAGCCATCCGATATTTTTCTCTTGCCTTCTGACTTGTTTCACTGACATAGACTCATTTTAATGGAGAAAGAAACTGAGGTCAAGGAAGGCAAAGAAACTTACCGAAGGACACAGGTAGTAAATGGTAAAATCAGGAACCATCCCCATGTTTTCTGGTATTAGAGTCCATGTTTTTTAACCCCTGATACTACGTTTTTCAAATTGCTAGTAATGTCTGTTGTGAGTTGCAAAATAGTTCAGGTGTCATGACTGGCATTAAGAAGTCAGGAAATATTAGAACACAAAGTGAAGGAAATTCTGTTTGTGTGAAACATTTGTTTCAGAAATGTATAGATATGTTTCACTGGTCCAGTTGTGCAGTTTGGGCACTGCACAGAAGTAGCTAACCTGGAGGTCACAGGGGTAAATGCAGTCAGTTTTGCATATGCCAAGTCATATACCCCAGGGATGATATCTGCAGGGAAAGCATATGTTCCTAATTTGCCCACTTAGGGGGAACCTCTTTGTCTAATTTCAATAAAGTCATCAGAAAATAAGCAGTGCCTCTGTACACACATATGTGTGTGCTGGATGATGAGAAATAAACACATTATAATTGTGAGACCCCAGATAATTTTATATTTTAAAAAAGCTTCCCTAGGGAGCCTCCCTAGGGGGTTAAGTCTCAGTGCTGTCATCACAATAGCCTTTGTTCCATCCTGATCCAGAGAGTTAATCCACATGGCACAACAGACCTCTCCTGTCTCTCCTGCTGTCCCCCCTTAGCAGTGTATTTCAGTAGATCTGCCTGTTCTGCTCCCCATCCTGTCTGTTGAATTCTCTCATTACCCGTACCTCTGCCTATACTGCAGTTCTTCTATACAAAAATAATTAAATAAAATATTAATACAAGGTTTGATAAAAAAAAATTTAAAAGTTCTCCTATACCATATAGTCAACAAGAGCTTATATGTTTTAAAACAAAGAGACTTCATGTCATTTATTCTCTAGATAGGCCTTTACTAAAACTGAGTGGAAGATGAGAATGGAATAGAAGACTTCTCTTATTTTTATGGTATATAGAAGTGGTTTCTTCAGTTTTTGTCAAGAAATCATCACAAATAGTGGATATAGAAGTTTTGAATTGTGTGTTCTGAGGACATATATATAGTCAACATTTGAAACTTAGGATTTAGGGGTCTCTGTGGTGGCCTATAAGTTAAATCTCAGCACTACCAACCTGTGGCCTGAGTTTGATTACTGGCCAGGAAGCTAATCCACATGGCGCAGCAGATCTCTCCTGTCTTACCTGCTGCTTCCCTCAGCAGTTTATTTCAGTAAATCTGCCTGTTCTGCTCCCTACTCTGTCTCTGGTGAATCTTCTCACCCCCATATCTCTGGCCTATACCCTAATTCTTCTATACATAAATAAAATTAAATCTCTTAAAAATGAAATTTAGGATTTAGCCTGATTACCTCTTAGAAAGTTCTATTTGGAAATGAGATGTTTCTGTAATTTCTATAATAATAGTAGCAATAGTGATGATGATGCTGGTGAAAGGAGGAGGAGAAAAAGTAGAAGCAGATGAAAGATGATGAATGGCAGCAGCTAACAGGTATTGAACATTTTATTACTTTAAGGCATAATTTGAAGTGCTTTGCATTTAATCATCACAACATTATGACTAGATTCTGTAATTATCCCCACTTTGTACATGAGGTTATAGAGGCACAAAGAAGTTAAATAGTTTGCCCATAGTCACGTAGCTAGGAAAGGCTGGACCTGGGAGTAATGCCACTACTCTGGCATCAGGGTCCAGATGTCAACCACACTTCTATTTTGCATCTCCAAGTTAATTACAAAGTTATTTTGCTCCCTTGACAACTGCTGAAACTGGTAAGTACTTACCTAAACTTCTGAGCCAGATTTCCTGAGACATTTCTCTTTTGCATGACAAAGTAGTCTAAATAACCCCTTCAGTGATTGTCTATCACAGGGTGTTTTATTTCACTCTCTTACTATTAAAAATAGTACGAAGAAAACAGGATGCAATTGTTAAATAATTAATAATCAGGCTGCTCATCAAGCATAGTCAGACATTGCCCTTGGGGGTGTGACATCATCATGTTTGCTACCTCCACTAAGCACAAGGTTGCACTTTCAATAGACTGGGTCTTTAAGAGGCCAAGGAAAAAGAGTACTGAGACCTCATGCTCTCATTTCTACACATATGCCAGCAAGTGATAAAAACCTGAGAGGTGAAATAGAGAACTATCAGTTGATAAAGAAATAAAATTGTCTCTAAATGCTATGTCTTTCAAAGTTTTCCAGAATACATCCCTGTGTCTGTAAAGACAGCCTTCCCTTTTTTAAAGACAGGGTCAGTCAAGGGCAGCTAGTCATTTATCTCAGAGGTGGCAGAAGTCTATAACTTAAGAACACCCCACTTGAAAATGACAGTCATCTGGAGGCCCCTTTTATGATATCTTCTTCTTTCAAGCTGATAATAGAACAGAACTTAGTAAGGGCCACTCCGTGCCATGAATCAAATCATACTTCACAAAAGTCATTTCCTATTGATGTTGATGCACCTGTTCCTCATTTATATTGATCAATGGGCATTTGTTTGCCAAGATAAAACTAAAAGAGATTTCCTGGGTGCCCTATGACATTTTCAAAGGGGAAAATTCATTCTTTTCAGCATTCTGTGTATGACTGGATTTTAGAAAGAGGGAGTTACAAATCTTCTACTTTAGAGATGTCTGGGCTAAAATACAGAAGATGAAGCTTCTGGGTCACTTCCTGTTTCCCAAGGGCCATCTTTACAAAGCTGGAGTATGTATCATTCTTTAAATGAAAATTGGGACTATCTATTTATTCAATTCAGTTAGGTTCTAGAATTTGGAAGCTTGAAATCAAACGAAATTTATCACAAATAGTTTGCTTCAATAGTTGAGTTCTAGGAATACCTTAAAGCTCTGCAATTTTTGTAGGTGAAAAATGACTCATTGTACAAAACATCATCATGTGCATTGTGTGTGTTTGTGTGTGCATGTGTAGATGCACAGGTGTGTGGTGGCCCTGGAAGCTGAACAGAAAAGCTGAATGTTAATTTGGGTAAAATACTTATATTCGATTCATTAAAAAAGTGATCAAATCTGTTGTACTCACGATACTGGTATCTGTACAACTGATTCATCATGACTAAATTATTTGCATACATAGTTTATCAAAGTCAGATATCACTTTTCAGGAAAAACAGGCTACTCTGAAAACAAAGGGGATTAAAACATTCAAAAATGTAGGATCAAACCAAACACTGATTAAGCAACAGTTATTGTATTTCATCTTGACAATAAAATGTACAAGGGCAATGAGAAATTGACCTTTTGTGGTAATATTGTATGACAACACTTTTCTCCACGTGATCTCGGTGAGACTGTAGGTCACGTACAAATCTTTTATGACCACCTGAAGAGGCCAGAAATCAAACTCAATCACCAAATTGAGAAGAACAAGATGCTCTTTTGAAGGTCGTCACTAATCTTCTGGTTACAAAACTGTGACAGTTACTCAGTTTTCATGATTCCTACATTTACTTAGCTGCTGAGACTAAAGATAGCCCTTTTACCTGAAGCCTCCTGGCTTTTTTCATCTCCTACATTAATGTATTCCCATATATTTCTTCTAGCTATTTCCATTGCTTTCTTTTGTTATCTCTTTTTTTTTTTTTAAGTTCAACTGTGACAAGGCCTAAAGATAGAAATCATCATGATACTAAGATTATTTCTCTGGGATATTGCTCCAAGTGATAAATACTTTGAGTATTATCACTCATTAACTCTTTCTATGGATACAGTTCACTTTAATTCCATCTGGTTGGCATTTATTCATATTCATATATTCATTCATCAGAATGTAGTGCCTACCTTCATTTTGCCATGTACCATGCTACTCACTGGCAATACAAATTCAGAGGAGACAATATTCTTACTCCTAAGTGGTTCCTGTCTCATGTGGTAGACAAATAAATTAATAAAAATAGTACAGGGTCTCCCTGGTGGCACAGGAGTTGAGCACTGTGCTGCAGGGCTTCCACAGCCACTGCAGCGGGATTCCCATCCCTGGCCAGGGAGGGAAACCACAGGGCACAGCAGACTTCTCCTGCCTCGCCCACTGTTCCCCTCAGCAGTGTATTTCAGTAGATCTACCTGTTCTGCTCCCCACTCTTGTCTCTGGTGAATCTTCTTACCCCCCAACTGCTGTGCCTCTGGATTGTACCTCTGGATTGTATGCAGAAATAAATAAATAAAACTCTTTCAAAATAGTACAGTGTAATGAGGGATGAATCAAAGTGTACCTGTGATGACAGGGAAGAGTGGTAAAGTCATGTCATTTAAATAAGCAGGGTATCAGGAAAGTTATGAAACCTTCCTCGATGGGGAGAGGGCTCTGAAAAGCCCCTGAGACATAAATGTTGTGAGTGACTAGGGTAGAGGCAGTCAGGAAAGAGTCCACATAATACCAGAACTCTCCAAACTATTATGATAATCTGAAAGAAGAGGAGCCTAAGGAGAAGTGGCAAGTACAAAGTAATATATTAGATGGAATCCTGGACTAGAAGAGGGACAGTCACAACAAAGTAAGGAAATCTGGATAAAGTCATGGACTTTAGTTATCATACTCATGTTGGTTCTTCATTATGACAAATATATGATGCTAATATAGATGTTAGTGGGGAAATGGATTTAGGATGTATGGGGAAATATGTTATCAATTTTCTACAAAATCTAAGACTATCCTAAAATAAAAGCTTATTTACATAAATTAAATATAAAACCTCTAATACTAAACTAAAAAAATAAATAAAATTCACAGGAGACAAGAACATGGAGGAGAGCTGTAACTAAACCCGGGAGGAACTGATACTAAAGTGCCATGCTAAGGAACCTAACATTGTCCTGAAAACTATGAGAACCATGATTTTAAGCAGAAAAATGGCATGAATAGATAAACACTGTAGAAAAATCACTTGGTAGAAACGTAGAGAATGGGTTCTAAGAAAGCAAAACTGGAAATAGAGAAAGCCATTAGAAAACAATAGCATTGCAGGAAAAAAATCTATTGAGAGCCCAGACTAGGATTGTGTAGTACAAATGGAGACATAAAGACAGATTTGAAAGTCATTTACCTGGCAACATTACAAGTGCTGATGGTAATGGCATTTGGGAGTTCAATGAATGGGAGAGAAATAATGAATTCAGGTTTCTGAATTCTGTGATTAGATGTACGGTGAGGTTTTTCAAAAGACTTAGAAGATGGGAAATAGTATTTTTGAAAAGACAATGACTTAAGATGTGTACCTGTGGAAACTGAGATGCCTTTAGAAAATTTAAATGGATGCCAGCAGCTCATAGAGTTCTAAAGCTTACCAGGGAGACTTAGGCTATCGATATAAATGTTAGTCTTTACACACATATAGTACTTCAAAACATGAGAGTAGATAATGCCATTCAAGGAATGTATATAGAACATGATTAGGGTCCAGAATTGAACTTTAAATATACTATTAATTTTAAGTACTATTTGAAAGCCATGCCAGGAAGAAAGGAAGTCAGGAAGTGGAGGAAGAAGAAAAGGAGTGAGGAAGAAAAGGAGCAAGGGAGAGGGAGGAAGACATAAAGGAGGAGAGAGAAAGGGAAATATTTTTCTTCTGTAGAATATCAGTTAATAAATACAGAAGGAATGAAAAAATCAGTAGATAAAGTTAATGCATAAAATTTAATGAGGAGAGGATATTACATGGTATTACAGTACCTCTCAACAATTTACTAATTAAATACAAAGAGAAACAGTAATTTCATAGAGGAAAAGGCTGTTGGACAGCATGTTAATTAGGTAGTCAAAGTTCACAACTCTAATATTGGAACAAACCAATATCGAATACCTAACAGTAAGAGGTCCTGAGTAAGACAATACAGAATGTCTAGAATTCCTACAGATAATATATAACCTAAAGCTCATCATGAAAACTGTAGAGAAATCCCAAAGAGGAACATTCTATGAAAAATTCAGCCTTTTCTCTTTAAATATAAAGGATAAGAAAAACATAGCAAAACAAAAAAAGATGAAGTGACTATTCCATGTTAAAGGAGAATCCAGAAAATATACAACTCTATAAAGACTTAAGATTGCATTGGATCCTAGATAAGGAAACAAAATATTTTTTAGAGGTAACGATCAATGAAATTTGAATGTAGACATTGGATTTGATAATAATGTTACACTAGGGTAAAATTCCTTGATCATGATAATTGTTCTGTGGAACAATTATGCAGAGTCCATGTTCTTAGGAAAAAAATCACTGAATTATGTAGGTATAAAAACACATTGTTTTCAATGTATTCTTAATTGGTTCAGAAAAAAAAGGAGATTGGATAATAAATGACAGAAAGGCAGAGAGACAGATAGATAGATAAGGTAGATAGATAGATGATAGATAGATAGATAGATAGATAGATAGATAGATAGATAGATAGATAGATAGATAGATTTACAAATGACTGATAATGATAAAGCACCTTGTCTTTGATATAAATAATTGGTGAAACTCTTTAAAGGGTGTTAAGAAATTCCTTGTACGAAACTTGCTATTTTTTTCAGATTGGGAAATTATTTCAACATAAATACAATACAGAATGTACAAAATAGTGTACCAGAAGTCAGCCAATGTTTTTATTTGTCTTAGTAATGATGTCCTTTTACTTGTTCTGTTCATCTTCCCCCCATACATTCAATATTTTCCTTCTACTCTCCTACATTTTCTGTCAGTCTCTTATAGAACAGGCTGTGTTGGGCAGTGATTAACAGTGATTGCTCCAGAGTTGACCATCTGCCCAGGAGACCTTGGACAAATTACTTAGTATCTTTGTTCATTAGCTGTTAGGATTATTATTTAATCTAAAAAAGTAGCAGAGGAGAAGGAACAACTAAATGATAGAGTTATTATGAGGGTCTTAAAACATTGCCTGATATAACTAAATATTCAATACTTGGGTTCTTATGAATGGTTTTCTCCTTTCAACTCCTTCTCTTTTTTAAGACTAACTTTGAGAGAGAGAAATTCAAAGAGAACTCTATCATTTCCAGTTAAATTCATATGATTTGATACATACACACATAGCTCATACATTATATTCATCTTCCTGGGTTTTCCTATGTCATATTGACATTTTTTTTTTGCCCAGAATTATCCAAGAAGTTAAACTGCAGCACTGAACTTCTAATGCATTGGGTCCAAAACTTTTCTCTTAGCATCCCAATAAGATAGAGAATACTTCAATTTGTTAATGCGGTTTCAATTCTGAAAATCTCCTAAGTTTACATAAGCCAGAGGAGTATGTATAATAGATTAGCCCTCAAAAGATATAAAGTACAGTGGTTTCTACTTTAGATTTTTCTATTAATCAGAAAAGAAATATAAGCTTATATGTGCATAGAAATGACTAAGATAATGCATAATGTTTAAATAGAAAATACGGTTAGTGAAGATTAAGGGCATATCTATGAACTATGTTCAGGGGAAATAGGACTCAAAGACTCAATTTTTTTGAAACAACTATTCAGAGGGTACACTTTCTATAATGGGGGAATTTTTGAAATAAGGTAATTTTGTAATCCTTATTTTAAAGTGGTTCCATGAAATAGGTTAGGTCAACTTCCCCCTTTATTTAAAACTATCCAGCAATGTGAACAAGATTATCCCAAATGCTCTCCTCAACCCACTATCATTTTTAACATTCCTTCTAATACTGGGGGAGGGAAAACAGTTGGAATGCATTGTAATGAGACACCTTTGGAAGATTCTGAACATCTTCTGATTAATGTTTTTAAGGAGATTATTGCGACTGCTATGTTAAGAAAAGCAAAGAGGATAGTGTGCAGGACCACGGTAAGACATTATCTACCCCATAACCTCAGATAAGAAACAATAGTAGAAAATAATTTTGTATTCATTGGAACCCACCAAATTTCTTTCACTATCCCAAAACATGACCACTGGTAATTTGGAGGAAGAGTGTGCACAGATAATTAAGGGATTAATACTGAAAATGACACCTGGATTAAGGACTTGAGAAACTGACTAGACAACAGTGCCATTTTGTGATATGGAGAAGAAAAAGAACAGGCATGAGCCTTAGGGAATCACTATTTTGGATCACCACTCATTGAATTTATGTAATACAACCTCTGTTCACATACAATTTGACAAGTATAACGATAAGTAAATAGGTATAAGCTACCATCAGTTCTATGATGCTTATTTGGCCTATCAGCTATAAAATTAATTCACAGAAATTATTTAGAAGAAAAGCATTAATAATTTGCTAACCAGGACACCTCTATGTGATGTTTCCAAACATCAAAGCATGACAAGTGCCTTGTGTGGGCCTGAGTCACTATAGCCCATCCATACCCCTTTCTGTAATGTCCTGCCAAGACCAATATGCCACGAGTTCAGAGAGGAATCAAAGCCATGAATTGCTCCCATTAACACAGGACATTTGTCAACCAGCTATATTTATCTTCAGAATAAATACCAGAATATAACAAATTTGCGACATTGTCAAATCAAGCTCTCAGAGCCACACTGGCTGCTCAGACAGCTGCCATCACTAAGCTGTTCCTCCATTCCACCTTGAGTTCAGCTTCAATGCCAGAGGACAGACAGTGTCAGGGGGCTTCAACCGAGTAGAGCAGCAATATCAATAAGCGCTACTGTTTTATTAGCTTTATCACACAGCGGTCTATCTGGTCTGCTGGCCAGGATGTGCTGATGTGTTATCATAACTCTCTCTCACTTTATCTCACAACAGTGATCTGCGAGTAGCATTTCACATTCATGCTTAAAATGTGACTGACACTCCATAAAAGCTCTAGAGTCTATCCAAAGTGCAACAAAGGCCAGGGCAGTGAGTTGTATACATAAAAGGAAACAGATTATAGTTTCATACCCTTTTTGAGTAACAAAATTAAGTTTCTGGGATTCGGTCTCTTTTCTCGAGAAACAACTGTTCCATCTGTTTCATGTTGCATAGGGAAAGAAATGACTGGCATTTGTGTAGTGTTTTATATGTTACAAACCAATTGCACATTTTTTCTTTTACTTGATTCTTACCAACAGCTTAAGTAGTGATAACTACTTCATAGATAAGCGAACTGTTCACAGGACTAATCAATTAATTCACAAAACAAAGGCAGTTAGAGTACAATCTCAGTAGCGATATTACCTTGAGAGGTATAATCCACAGCAACTGAAGTGGTGTCAATTTCTAATGCAACAGATTTCTTAAGTCTGTTGGATGTCTCGTTGTAGATGCCATTCAATTTCTACTCATTCAATTTAACCAAAACCTTAGCTTTATCAAATGCCAACATTAAGACAGTTTTTTTACTGGATCACCGAAGAAAAAGAAGAAAAAAGACAGCGGGACTATACTACTATCATTTTTTCCAGTTGTATATTTCCCATGAGATTACAGGAAACATCAGAAATATAAACCAGTAATCAGAGTTACCTACCCTTCATGACACGTGTCTTCTGATGCAGCTCCTACCCCGGTCGCACCTTAGTTGCCAAACCTAGAAGTCAGGAAATATTTTGTTTAAACAAACTACAGCTTGTGTTTTTTTGTTTTGTTTTGTTTTGCTTTCTACAGAAGCCTTCCCTATTCCTCCAGGGCAGAGTTTCTTATCCCCTTTGTGTGTTAAAGTTGCCTTTCTATATACCTGCTTTACCACACACTTCACATTATTCTGCAAGAAATTGTAAATAGTTTTTCCTCCACTAGACTTTGAAATTCTTGATGATTTTTATTTAGCTTTGAATTCTAGTGAGGCACAAAGTAGCTCTTGGAAGTCGCCTAAACATGTTTTGTTGAATGTAATAGCCTGTGAAGATGCAACTCCTCACCTACGTTGCCCCTGACACCAATGCAACAGGAATAAGGTACCAAATGATGGTAAGAAAGAGCCTTCTCAATCCTCCCCTGCTACTGTAGAAGGTATGAGGGACTCTTTGAAAATCAGGTAATCTACAATTCTTTCCCCATTAACAGATTAAAAAATAAAATTAGAAAAGATCTTGAAGAGGAGTTCTTAAGGGAATCTCTGTATCCTGATGCCTCAATTATTAGAATATAGTGAGATATGTTTCCCTATTAAATGGCAACCAGAGTACAACTAGGACCTAGAAGTCAAGAACCACAAGTCTCTGCCTTTCCTGAAGAACCTGGGTCTCAAATCAGCTTTCCTGTTGCCTCTGTAAGTATATTCATGTTGTCAAACCATGTATTCCAATTTTTGTGTTAAAATATAGTTATTGCATCTAAAGATGACTCTGAAATTTTAAAGTGGTTATAGGCTTTTTCAGACTTTCTGTCTAAGTCACTTGACAAACAAATCAGGAGGAAAATGTTTAGGCAGTTCAGACAAAACTGGGTGGCTAAGGTTGTTATTTCTGGTTATCCTTTTAGTTGTCTAGTCAAGATTTAGAACACCTGGACATTAACTTCCAACACTCCAACTCCTCGCCTGGACTATCAGTCTAGACTTCCCCACTGGGCCTGGTACCTTTTAAAATATCTCTACTTTCATTAGAATCAATGAAACCTAAGAAGAAAAACAGTAGAACCTGGGAGTGAATTATAAAACTAGAAAAAATGATGGAGACACCAAGCCAGGAATGTCTGAAAACAGAGAAGCCCTAAGGAAGTCGGGGAATTTTCTTCCTGTTTTTAATTTTCTCTTCATCTGCAAGTCTATTTCTTTCCTGTAATTTGTAAATTATCTTTCTCTAATAGTCACAGAATAATATATTATTAGTGAACAGTTACTGAGCACTTGCTTTGTGCTTCATTTACACAGCAGCTAATGTATAATCACTACAACCATGAGAAATAATGCACTTTACAAATGAAGACATTAAGGCTCAGAAAGGTTAAGAAACTTCCAAATGCTCTTCATTGATAGAGCAAAGTTTTGAAAATAGGTCTGATTCCACCACTAATACTATGAACTATTCTGGCACATTCCTACCATATGCTAAGCACTCCCCATCTATCAGTTACTTGTTAGTGATTAAGTTGCTGGGAAAGTATAAATCTAGTTCTTCAGGTCCAATATATCTATTACAGTCACATTTGCAAAAGACATTCTGAATCTCTGATTGCAGGTAAACATGATTCTACTCAACATTTATTTAGTGAACATCTATTACATATATGATATTATTAAGGTTGTTCAACTTAGCAAACATAAATACTAAATCTCCAACTAAATTTAAATTTCTAGTAAACAATGACTCACCTTTTTAGCATTCATATATCCCAAATATTGTATATGGTAACCCTAGACATTATTTCGTACCTGTAAGGTTATACTGTCATGAGGACTAAGGAAACTGATCATCATACTTATTTTTAATTAAATCTAGACAGTTTAATTTAATGTATTAAAGACTTGACGGGTATTATTCTCTATTTCGGTTTGGATTTGCTCCAGATAGCAGCTCGCTTTTTTTTCTAGACAGAAGAGATTATTACACAGGTTGTTACCTGCGGGGTTATTTTGGTAGTTATAAAAGAAATTAGCCTATTGAAGAGCCCTCTAGCCAAATATCATTAAAATCACAGATCTTTGGATTCAGTATAAGCAACCAAGATTTTGAATCTGTTCCCATGTTTTATTTAGGAAATTAATTATTGAGAAATATTAAATGGGCTGGGAATGGCTAATTTAAAATGATTAAGTGGTCACTAATTAAAATCAACTTTATGTCCAGAAGAGACTTCTGTCCAGGTGTGTGTTATGAAAACTTGGCTCCCCAAATATCAATTAAATAAATATCTCCACATAGCTACTATTACCTCACCATTTCTACCCCATCTACCCATCACCCATTCACTACACACACACACACACACACACACACACACACACACAGACACACTCATGCATGTATACACAAAACCAACTCAACTTGTATATATACACTCAGGTGTCAGGAGCCATAAGAATAAAAAGTCTGGTCTCACTTTCTGGTCAGCCATATTTCCTGGTTAAGCAAGGGCACCAAAAAAGGCGTGCGCCAGAATCATAGCCCTCCCACTCTAGCATCCAGAATCATAGCCCTCCCACTCTAGCATCCAGAATCACAGCCCTCCCACTCTAGCATCCAGAATCACAGCCCTCCCACTCTAGCATCCAGAATCACAGCCCTCCCACTC
>JAGFMF010011405.1:1364319-1454556 GCA_019455555.1 Galemys pyrenaicus | reverse complement strand
AAAATGAAATTGGACCACTATCTCACACCATGTACAAAAATCAACTCAAAATGGATAAAAGACCTAAATGTAAGACCCAAAACTATAAAATATATAGAGAAAAACATAGGTAAAACACTGCAAGACATACATCTCAATAGTGACTTCAAGGTGGCAGTTCCCAAAGCAATAAAAATGAGAGAGAAGATAAACTGATGGGACTACATCAAGATAAAAAGCTTCTGTATAGCAAAGGAAACATTAAATAAAACAAAAAGAAACCCCACTGAATGGGAAAAAAATCTTTGTGCTCCACACAACGGACAAGGGTCTGATCACAAGATATACAAAGAACTCATAAGACTCAAGAAAAATAAAGCGAAAAACCCAGTCAAAAAATGGGCAGAACTTAAAAGACACTTCTCCAAAGAAGACATACACATAGCCAACAGGCACATGAGAAAATGCTCAACATCCCTCATAATCAGGAAATACAAATCAAGACAACAATGAGGTACCCCCTTACACCGGTAAAAATAGCATACATCAAAAAAACCAACAACAAGAATTGCTGACAAGGATGTGGAGAAAAAGGAACCCTAGTACACTGCTGGTGGGAATGCAAACTAATCTAACCATTATGGAAGACCATATGGAGGTTCCTCAGTCTACTAGAAATGGAACTACCATATGATCTGGCAATCCCACTCCTAGGAATCTACCCAAAGGACACAAAAACACTGATCCAAAAGAGCACATGTACTCCTATGTTTATTGCAGCACTATTTGTAATTGGTAAGACCTGGAAACAACCCAAATGCCCAAAAGTAGAGAACTGGATCAAGAAGATGTGGTACATATACACAATGGAATATTATTCAGCAATCAAAAATGAGAAACTAGGGCCATTTATAGAAACATGGATGGAACTAAAAGGAATTACACTTAGTGAAACAAGTCAGAGGCAAGAGAAAAATATCAAATGGTTTCATTACTAGGAGGAATGTGAAAGAGCAACAGCTACAACAACAAGAAAAAAAAAGAAGAAGAAGAATGAGCTCAAGGAAAAGGGCAATTACAACCAAAAGCAATCAAAGGAAAAAGAAAAAAAAACTCAACAAGACCAAAAGGTCAAAGATAAACCAAAGGGACCATGGGGGGGGGGGTGGGGGGAAGAAGGGAGGGCAAAGAATGGGATGAAGGCAGAAAGAGCACAAGAGATTGAGGTGATGGTGCACGAGTGGAATAGTGGTGGGGACTCCCTGGGGAATACAAATGATGTCAAATATACTTAAATAAAAAAAAAAACTAAAAATTGAGATATAATATGATTCAGCAATAATTGCACTCCTAAGTATATGAAGAATACAAAAACACTATTACAAAAATTGTATGCACTTCTCTCCTCATAGTTGAATTATTCACAATAGCAAATGCATGGAATCAACCTAAATGTCCATGAACAGATGACTGGAAAAAGAAGTTGTGGCATATATGCTCAATGGAATACTACTTCTCAGCTATTGAAAAAAAATGAAATTTGTCCTTTGGGAATAATATGGCTGGATCTTGAGGTGATTATGCTAAGTGAAATAAGTCAGAAAGTGAAAGATAACAGCTACAACAGTATATTTGCAGAATATAAAACAATCAGAAGAAATGAACTGGTAAAATACAATAAAAAAACTCTTAGTCTGTGAAAAGTATGGTGGGTAGCATAGAGGAGAGGAGAGAAGAGGAGGTAGAGGAGGAAATTTGACAGTGCATTGGCACTGGAGCTTTGATGGAAAGTAAGTAAAGCATATGTATATTTTGAAGTGTGAAGTTGTGTTTTTGAAATTACATAGTTTTTTTAGATAAATGGTAAATTAACAGAATTTGATGAAAAAGCTAAAACTGCTAAGAAGCATAAAAAAATATACAATTTAGAAACCATTACCTTTTACTTGAATAGGAATATACCCACTATGGTACATTTATTTTATTCAAGTTTATCAACAAATTCACTATGATCCTAATAAACATAGGGTTATTTTATATCTGTCAAATGATTCTTATATCCATCTATTAAAATACATGATAATAAAATATATGCCAATGAGGAATTATGGGAAGATGGCAGACAGACATGATGCTTGAGTCATCACTCCTTTCAAGGATACAAAGGATAGGCACCCCATTTCTAGAAAGGAGCAGGGATGTGAGGACCAGTATCCTAGCAAGGAGGAGAGCCAGAAACCATCAGAGAGTGAAGGGAAGATTGAGAAACAGCAGCAATAGTGACATTTTACTGAGTGGGATATCAGCTCTTTTCAAACCAGTCTCCCAGGGCTCTACTGCAACCCTGGTGTAGGAAGAAGAGTGCATAATTCTCAATAAGATCATAGCCTGTTTGCAATACAATAAATGTCACCAAAGGGACTGCACACTGAGTTTAACAGTAGAGAAAACTATTTGGCTGTCTCCTGCACAGTCTCTTTCTCACATGAAGAAAACATAACACTCATCAATATGTATGTATTAAATGAAGGAGCATCAAAATATATAAGGCAACTATTATCAAATCTGCAATCTGACATTGTCAGCAACACGACAATAGTTGGGGATTTCAACACCCCACTGTTACCACTGAGCAGACCAACCAGATATAAAATAAACATGAAAATAATAGTCTTTAATAAGTAATTAGACCACATTCGTTTACCTGACATTTACTAGACATTATAAGTGGTGCACACAGAACATTCTCCAGGATAGAAAACATGCCAGGTCACAAGATAAAGGTCAATAAATTTGTAAGAAAGTCAAACACAAGAAGAAAGCAGGAAAAACTTCTTACATATGGAGACTGACAACATATTCAATAATTGCATAAGTGAGGAAACTGAAGAAATAAATACCTGAATAAAAAATATCTGTGGATAAGCAAAAATGAAGATATAACCTATAAAAACCTATGGGATACAGTAAAAGCGGTTTTTAGAGGCCCTTATATAGCAATATAGGATGACATCAAGAAAAAAAAGAAAGAACTCAAATAAAGCTCCTTACCTCTCACCGTAGGACAGTGAAAAAATAAAAACAAACAAAGCCAACAGCCAGTAGAAGGAAAGAAATAACAAAAATTAGAGCCAAAATAAATGAAATAGAAATAAAAAAGATAGCTCAAAGGACCAGTGAAACCCAAAGCTGTTACTTTGAATAACATAACAATCCTCTGGGTAGACTCACTAAGAAAAAAGGGACAAATGCCTAGAAATGGCTTAAGACTAAGCCAAGAAAAGAAATAAACCAATCATAATCATGGAATTTGAAACAGTTATCAAAAATCTCCCCCAAAACAAATATACAGGGCCAGATTTCACAAGCAAATTCTTAGTCCTCTGAGGAACTTATGTCCATATTGCTCAAATGTTTCTAAAGATTACAAAAGAAGTAATGTTCCTTGATACATTTTGCAAAATCTTACCTAAATGTCAAAACCAGATAAAGATGGAACAAGAAAATCATAGACCAATATCTAAATTAACATTGACATTCATCAAAGTACTAGCAAATCAAATTAAACAATATATTGCAAAGATTACAAGTAATACCAAACTGGATTCATCCCAAGTATACAGGGGATAATTTAATATACATAAGTCAATCAATATGATGTACCAATAAAAATAAAGATAAAAACCACATAATATCAGTAAATGCAGACAAAGCATTTGGTAAGATTAAGTACCCATTTATGTGCCTCAAAATAGATGATTGGATCAAGAAGATGTACATATACACAAAGGAATACTATTCAGCAATCAAAAAAGATAAACTAGAGTCATTTGTAGAAACATGGATAGAGCTAGAAGGGATTATGCTCAGTAAAATAAGTCAGAAGGCAAAGGAAAAATACCAATGGTTTCATTTCTAGGAGGACTATAAGGGAACCAAATAAGGGACCAAGGAAAAGAATAATAACAATTTTAAAAATACACAACACAAAAAGACAAGGATGAATCAGAAACATTTTGTGGTGGGGGGAAGGGGATGGGATGGGGGCAGAAAAAGCACAAGGTACTGAGGTGATGGTGTATTGGTGAAATGGTGGTGGGAAATCCATGGGGATCACAATTAATGTCAAATATATATAAATTAAAAAAAGAGGGTAAAAAATACCCGTTTTTGGTAGAAAGTCTAAACAAGATTGGAATAGAAAGAACCTACCTCAACATAATAAAGTCCATATATTACAAGCTTATAATCCCTGTAATATTATGGTGAAACATTGAATGTTTTTCCTTTAAGATTAGGAATAAGACAATGATGGTCACTGTCAACATGTCTGTTGTCTGTTCATTTAGTAATAGAGTTTTTAGCTAGAGTAATTGGAAAATATCATAAAAGTAAAGGATTTAAGTTAGAAAAAAAGAAAAAAATATTGTTTTTAACAGACAGTATTATACTAAATATAGAAAATCCTAAAAACACTACCAAGTTATTAGAAACAATAAATGAGTACAGTCAAGTACTAGATTACAAAATCAATGTAAAAAAATATGTTGCATTTTTATAAACAATGAATGAGTGAAAAGAAAAAATAATTAAGAAAATATTTCCTTTCATAATAATTTCTAACAGAATCAAATAACTAGGAATTAACCTAAGCAATGTGGCAAAGAACTTACACAATGAAAACTATAGGACATTATTAAATAATTTAGAACATTACATAATGAGATAAAAAGACATTCCATGTTCATGGATGGAGAGACTCAATATAGTAAAAATGACTATTTTACCAAAAATGATATAAACATAATCTCCACCAAATTACCAATGAACACCAATATTCTTCGAAGAAATTGAATAAAAAATATTAAAATGTATATGGAACTGATACCTGGTCCCTGCAGTGTGGGCTGCAGGACAAGATTGGTGTTTGCTCACTGCTGCCTAAGCATTGGCAACTACTGGAAAAACATGGTGGTTTTACCCATTCATTCCAATAGTTGCTGCCTATCGGCAGGCCTTCCATTAGGTGCCAACCAGGTTAAATGGGCCAATCAGGAGATGTCAGCTGGGGTGAGTCAGGGGACTTACATAGTTATTGAATCATAAAAGACTTCAACCAGCAAAAACAGGAGAGAAATGGAGGCATCACATTAGCTGACTTTATACTACAAGATAACAGTAATAAAAACAATATAGTCTTGACAAAAAAAAAAAAAACAACATGTGGATAAATATAACAGAATCAAAAGACCAAAAATAAGTCCATGTACACATTAACATTTAATTCATGATAAAGAATCATAGTCATACAATGTGGAACTGAGAGTCTCTTCAAACAAATGTGAAAGAATGAAGTTGGATCACTTTCTAACACCATGCAGGAAAAAAACCCAAAATCTGTTAAAGATACAGATATAAAATCTGTGACAATAGAATATATATTCATTTATTTTTCCAAGGATTTAAAAGTTTGCTAATGCTTGATAACACAGTGGTAGAAATATAAATTGGAGTAAATATTTTAGAAGACATTTTGAATAGCAAGTTAAGAACCAGATATAAGTATAAAAATATCTCAACATTTGAAAACATACATATATATTAACCCAGCAAATTTGTTTCTACTATTTTATCCTACATGTATACTAACAGATAAATATATCAGACTATTTTACACTCTATTGTTTGGTGTAATGAAAAGATAATCATAATACAAATATTGACAAACAGTGTATTGTTTAAATACATAATATTGGTTCATGGAATTGAATATACTACATTGACATTATATATGAAAGTTTTAAACATCTTATTTTTGTGTAGAAGCGCTGAGCTGTGGGTATGTGTGTGAGAGAGAGAGGGAAGTGGGGGGAGAGAGAGAGAGATGATTCATCAGAGAGTGAGGAGCAAAGTAGGTAGATCTACTGAAATACACTGCTGAGGGGAGCAGCAGGTGAGACAGGAGAAGTCTGCTGTGCCATGTGGGTCAGCTCTCTGGTGGGAGCTCAAACTTAGCTTGTGGTGGTGGCAGCACTGAAACTTACCCCTATGCCACAAGGGACAGTGAGGTCTCCCATATAGGAAAGTTCTAAGTAAAGGTATGAAATATTATGTAAAATATGGTGAAAAAATCAAATTCCAATGGAATGGTGAAATATAAGGTGAATGAATTATATGTGAGTATAAATATGTTTTTATATACACAGAAAATGCCTGAAAAGACAGACATGTAATAGTTTAAAAAACAGTTCCTTAAGATGCACAACTTTGTCCCTTTATACACATATAAGCTTTAATTTTTATAGCCAAGACTTTATTAAAACGTTTGAAATATATATTGGGTTGGTGCTACCTAGTTGAAACAAATGATATGCTATAGCTCACGATATTTTGAAAGTGAAATTTTTTCTCTTAATATTTCCAGTGTTGATCATATAATTTGTACTTGATAGGCAGTAAAAGACTGGAGTGGTAGTTCTACTTATTGATGAATCAGATTCCCTATGTCTTTCTGCTCTTCCATCTTTGCAGATTTCAGTCTTGAGATCAATGCTTAACCCAGAATGGAGGCTGGAATTTTTAGGCATCACACATTTTTTCTGAACACCTCAGTCCACAATTTAAAATGTGTTGCGGAAAATGGAGCAGAGTCAGAAAACACCAAATCAAAAACAAACGCTGGAAATCTGACTGAGGCTACCAGAGGTAAAAAGGGAGGTTAAGAGGAAAGGAGAGTCAGGGGGCCAATGAACTATTGGGTGCCTTGTGGTATCACAGTATACACCTAAAGAGGTGGGATGTTATATATTTCTGAATAATGTACTATGATGTAAACCAATATCCTCTTAAAAACTATATAAAAAGTTTATTTAAAAATAAAATGATTTTAGATTTGAGTGTTAATCATTACTGTCATGAGAAGTTTACAAATGACCAATTTCTTTTCAAATGTCAGGGGTTAAGGAACATTCACATTTGCCTTTTTCATCATTGCTTTAGCACCTGGGCTGATAAACTACAATTAAAACTAAAACAAAAACAAGGGTAGAGCAATTTTATAGAGGCACCTAGTTACATCAATTGCAACTCACACATTTTTCTGTTATTCAATTCTATGCCTCGTCTACTGGTTGCTTCCAAGTTTCTACCACTAAACACATTGTTTCTATAATTTCGCCTTATTTTTGCATATAAAATCAGGGTATTCCATCACAGAACATTGAGTTTTGACAGTTGGAACATCATCTCTGATCCTCACATCTGGTGGCCTTATAAAGTGACAGGTCTTTCACAATTTCTTTTGAATTTATTCTGGTAATGTTAACCATAAATGATGAACTTTGTGTATTCTACAGACATAATGGGCAATTCTATATGACTGAGACTCTAATTTTACTCTATACTAATGGGCACTAATTGTAACAATCAGTGATTATGTCAGTTAAAGGCAGTGCTGATGGCAACTGATGACAGCAGTGAGAGCCCTGACACCATTTTGGACCGAACTTGGAGCAGTCATTTGCAAAGATGGAAGAGCAAATTGAATAACAATTCTCTACTTGCTTATCTATAATCTTCTTTTGTTGAATACCACGTTGTACTTAAATCCTGATGGTTTTTTCAACTCTTCTACCCATGACAATATTATTTCTGTTCTGGACACAGCACACTCAAAACATCGAAGTGACTTAAGATATTTTAAAGAGAAAGAGAGATTTTAAAAATATAACTATCCATAGAATCCTCTCTTCAATTACAGACAAGTTGTGGCTAAAAGAAATGCGATTTTGTAACTGCTAATGGGACATATGGATTGTGTGACTTGCTACATGTTGTCTAGATCCTAGCCAATATTCCAAGGGTTTTACAAGTCTTGCTATCCTGAAGAGAGGTAACATTTTTCAGAAATAATTAAATTTATATCCAATCTAAAGGTAGGGTTCAATTTCAAATTTGTATTGTATTTTCAGAAAGGAACACTACTCACTAATTAGGCAGAAAACAAATATTCCTGGACACAAATGAAGTGGGATAGCAACCCAAAGTAAAAAAGAACATATATTTATTGAATGTCTACTGTTAACTACTACTACATTAGCTACTTTAGAAAAAAAAATCTATATTAACTCCAATGATAAACTCAATGTGAAAACCCAGCTAAGAGAACTTATGTATCAAGCATTAGTATTCAAGGTCAGACAGACCATTATTAAGGGCATACCCCCTAGGCATTCTTGAAGAGTCAGTTAGATTTATTGTCACATCTTCCACTACTTCCAGGATAAATATGGACCTAGCTTCCTGTTTCTATAGTGTTCTGAGGCTCCTTCCATCTCTATATTTACCACAGTGCACTGAAACTATCTCCTTATTTTTAAAATTTACTTGGTTTAATTATAATTCCTTGAAATGATGACCTTATCTTAATCATATTTGTAATCCTAGTCCCTTCAGCATGATAGTGTTCAAGTAGGAACTCAGTAAATATTGAATAGGTGAATGAATGAAGAGTAGAGAATAGATTACTAAGGTAATGTCATTATCATAAGGCACCAAATCCACAAGATGGGTAAGGCAGAGTCTTCACTGTTGTCTGGTGCAGTATGGTTTTCTACATAGATGCAGTGGTTCTAGGATTCGCCTCATTTTATTACGTCAGATTCACCACATTGTACCACAGATCTCCTGGAAAGGTTAATGAAGTATTGTAATTATAAAAGGCTTGAAACCTTTATAAGATGTACAATTTAAAGGTAAATGATGATTACTCTATTACTACCTACATTACTGTCAACCTAAAGCTAATAGCACCAAGATTGAGTTTCTCTGATTCATTTTTAGATTTTTCAGGAAGTCAATAAAACTAGAAACTAAGAAGTTGGTATAGTAATATACTATTTATACTACAAAGACATGTTTGAACAATGAAAACATGTATATGTGTGTTTGTGTATGCTTATGTATTAATGGTTACTTTTAAATTTCATGATTACAACCTATTTTAGTCTTCTACATTATCTTTCCAAGTCTTTCCACATTTTAAAATATATTTTTGTTGAATATGGGTTTATTGAAGTATAGTTCAGGTGTACAGAAATATAAATTAACATCTTTATAAACTTTATCAAGATCACCACCAAAAGTCTACTTTCTAAACACCACTATAGAACTGACTCTTTACAAACTAACCATTCCCAGTCTCCTAGTAACCTCTAGTCTTTTTTGTATCTGAGAGTTTATGTTTTATTTATGATGTGCATTTACTTAGTTTCTTTTTATTCCACATATGTGTCAAATCAAATGCTATTTGTCTTCCTTTGTTGGATTTATTTTTCTTAGCCCAGTAACCTCAAAGACCATTTGTATTGTCTCAAATGGCAAGATTTCATCTTTCTTTAATAGTTAAATTATATCCCATTGTGGATGTTTATATTTATATATATATTCCACATTTTCTTTATCCATGCATCTATCAGTGAGCATTTAACTTGTTTACATATCTTGGCTATCATAAAAAATGCTGCAAAAAATGTAGAGGAACATTTATCTTTTTAAGTAAATGTTATTATATTCTTTGGACAAATATCCAGAAGTGGAATTGAATTGCTGGATCATGTGGCATCTCTGCTCTTAATGTTTTGAGGAAGTTCATTAACTCTCAAAGTACATGATTGTTTCTGCTTCTCATTATCTTTGCCAATATATTTTTCTTGACTTTTTGATAATAGTAATTTTAAATATGTGAGGTACTCTTTCATTGTTGCCTTTATTTGAATTTCCCTAATAATAAGTGGTGATAAATATCATTTCATGTGCCTCTTGACCGTCTGTATGTCTTTCTGGAGAACTGTCTAATCAGATCATCTTTACATTTTTTTTAAGATTCACTTATTTATGCATACAAGAGCTGGGGCAAAGGCTAGAGTCGCAGGAGGTGAAAGGATTCACCAGAGACAAAGCAGGGAGCAGAACAGGCAGATTGATTGAAATATACTGCTGAAGGGAGCAGCTGGCAAGGCAGGCGAGGCCTGCAGCACCATGTGGGTACCTCCCTGGCCAAGAACTCGTGCTGCTGTGCGTTGGATGCTTCACAGTGTGGTGCACAACCTGCTGCACCACCAGGGAGGCTCCATCTCTATTTTTCAATAAGTTTTTGTTGTTATTGAAATTTATGAGTTCTTTATATATTTTGGATATTAATCCCTTTTTAGATGTAAATTTGCAAATATTTTTTCCCATTCAGTAAGGTTCCCTTTTAATTTTGATAATACCTTATTTTGCTTTTTGGTTTGATGTAGTCACATTTATTTATTTTGCTTTTGTTTCTCTTGCTATTGGAGGCAAACCCCAAAACATCTTTAATGCAGATGTCAAGGAGGTTATCCTCTTTTCCTACATATTTTATGGCTTCAGATCTTACATTCAAGTTTTTAATCCATTTTAAATTAATTTTTATGTATGGTGTAACAAAGTGGTATAGTTTTATCCATTCATGTAGTTGTCTAGTATTCCCAAAATCATTTATTAAAGAGATCTTTCTCTATTTAATGTGGTTCATTTACGTGTGGGTTTTATTTGTGGGTGCTAACTTATTAATTACTAGAATAAAGCCATACTTCTCTTTATCTCTTAAAATGTGACTAGGAAATAAGCTGCAAAAATCACTTAGTGTGTAATATATGTAACGCTCGACCTGATTTTTTTTAGCTTTCCAGTTTTAAATGTGCTACTTTAAGTGAATTGGTCAGGAAAACTAAATAGTAAGAAATACTCTTATGTTAAAAGTATTTTACATATTTTTAAAAAGTACATTTCAATTCTATGTTCCTAGCTTTATTTTCTTGTTATAAAGACCTATATTTTCATTTTTATGTGTATATTCTTGAAAGAAAAGAAATACTTAAGGCAAATAATCTAATAATGTTTAAGGTAATTATATACTTGTTAATCAAAATAAACAAATACCAATGTTTTCCACAAAATAAATAAGTGTGCTACTTTAGACTACATTTGTGAACACATACATTTTGTCCACATCTATATTTACTTTTAGATATTTATCATCATTTCACATATAAGATATTTTTCACTATAAATAGAACTACTTAAATCTCTAAACATTAGATTCAAAAATAAAGTTAAACATTTCAAAGAATCCCTACCTCTCTTCTTCAGGTATATAACAGATGACAAATAATATTGTTCTAGGTCCATAATTAGGATGAAAAGTGGAAAAGTGAAGAAAATAAAAATTAACTGGAGGAACTTTCAATGAACTTATTCAAATAGGTAGGAAAAAATGACATGAACACCTTATCAGTAATAGAAACTCATGTTTATATTCAGTGGCTCTAAGATGCACACACTCAAGTAATGGAGAATATTCTGGAGCAGATATAGTAGTCTAAGAATGTGTATGAAAACATTTAAAAGTCTAAAAATTTCAGCTGACAAAGCAAAGATGATGTGGCACAGAAAGAAGCACAGAAAAATATTTCAGAAGTGAAAATTTTAAAATGGAAAGAATCTAATATAATTGACAAGAATTATTTGGGAGGGAGGTGTTCAATGAACAAATAATTTTAGTCATACAGAAAAAGGCAAACTACATGTTCGACTGATTAATCATTCTTTTCTGTTTTTTATGGGACATGAATTTGACATGGGTAGTACATCTCTGCTAGTCTAAAGATTCAAATCTGAAGGAGAGAGCACAACTGAGCAATTTCTGCCTCAGACCAGTGAAACATGTGTTTGGGTCCTCTCCATGGTAGTCACATCTGAAAGGTATTCCATCACACACTTCTTTTCAGAGCTGTGAATTGTTAAAATAATCAAGAATATAGATTTTCTGTTTAGTATGGGGACAATGAATGAATCCTTTTCATCTCAGAGTCTGTCAAACAAAACACATTGAACAGTTTAAGTCGACATCAGGAAGCAAATTGAAAGAAGAAAAAAACTGGGGAAAGAAAAGACTTAAAAGGTGATGGTGAACTACAACTCTGAATACTGTATCCATTATTTTACAGAAAATGAACATGGATTGGAAAAAATAAAAATAAATGAGTGTAGGGAACAAAAATGAAAAACATGACATCTATTTCAAATATGGAAAGGATACTACAAAAGAAATGGGTTTAGTTTTGACTAGAAGGTATGACTAGGATCAATGATTAGAATACATAAGGAGGCCAATTTTGGTATAATAGGATTATAGGATTTCCCATCATGACAATAGATATTAAATGAATTGGGAAAAGTTCTTCAGTGGTATATGTTGCAATAGAATTTGTTTGATCAGCTGTATAAGTGGTGATGAAAGGATTAGAAAGGACTTGGAAGTCTGTTCTAGAATATGGTCTCTTGGGTGTTTTAATTTAAAAACTCCCAATGCAGTAAGAGCAATATTATTGGATGTAATAATAACCATGTAGAAGAGTAGGAGCAGCTAGATTTTTTCAGTTCTTTAACTGTCTTGTTTGTGCAGGAGGAGGAAAAGTCTAATGAGGCAGAGTTCAGTAGGAGGTCTAACACTGAACAGCATGGCGAACACATAGAGAATTTGAAGAGGTCATAGAATAATACCTATGACCATCTGTATATGTAAGTCTTCTGTATAACCAAACTCTATTTTTCCATTTCATTTTTTATTGATATAACATTGTATTACAGCACTGTGTAAGTTTCAGGTGTTTATGGAGACACAGCGTGTCTATAAATTCCATTAAGGTCATTGCTAAAAGATCAGATCTATTCGTCACCATATCATTGTCCCCTTTCTCCTGATTTATACAACTCCCTGCCCTCTTTCCTTCTAGTAACCACTAATTGGTCTTACAGCCCAAAATAGTTTTCTTTTTCACTTGTTTTATTTAGTTCATCTGTTTGTTTGTATTCTCTATATACTACATGAGTGAAATCATATGGTGTTTGTCTTTTTCTTTATAACTTATTTCACTAAGCATAATTCTCTCCAGGACCATCCACATTGTTTCAAATGGCAGATTTCATCTTTTTTTATAGCTTTTATTCCATGTGTATCTAGCACATCGTATTTATCCATTTTTCAATTAAGGGGCATATAGATTGGTTTCTATTCTGGTTGCAAATAGTGTTACAATAAAGATGGAGATACCTATATCTCTTTAAATTAGTGTATTCTTCAGGTAATTGCTCAGAAGTTGAATATCTAAATAATACGAAATTTCTATTTTTAATTATTGAGTAATCTCTGTATTTCTTTCCATTATTGGCTGCATTTACAGCCAGCACTATAATTTTTTACATTCCCACTAAAATTGCATAATTTCTCCTTTCTCTCCATATCCTCTCCAAAACTTGTTCTTTGTTGTCTTTTCTATAATAGTCATTTACACGTGTCAGGTAATATTGCTATTTTGATTTGCACTTCTCTATTAATAAGTGATGTTAATATCTTTACATATGACTAAATGTCTTCTTTAGAGAAGGGTCTATTTAGAAACTCCGCTTGTTTTTCATTGAATTTTCTTTTTGTTGTTGAGTTTTATGAGTTTTTCATATTATCTCGTTATAACTTCTTGGCAAATATATGATGTTTTTATAACGGAGCAAGGGAAGTCTCTTCAATAAATGGTGATGGGAAAACTGGAGAGCCACAAGCAATAGAATGAAACTAGACCACTATTTAACACCATACACAATTAATTTAAAATGAATTAAAGACTTGGAGGAGAGACCCAAAACTATTAAAATCACAGAAGAAAACAAAGATCCTAAACATCAGTCTTAGAGTTGTCTTTGTGGTCTCAACTGCAATGGCAAGGGAAACAAAAGCAAAAATAAGCAGATGGGACTACATCACACTAAAAAGAAATATCTGCAGATTGAAAGAAACTTGCATCAAACCGAAAAGGCATCCTACCAAATGGATATGGTATTTGCAAATTCTACTCATTTTTAAGTGTTGCTCAAAATGGCCACCTCAAGGAACACTTCCCTAACTGTTAGCAGTGACTAGGTGTAAACACTGTCCTCACCAATGCATTTACATTGATTGTGTAAGAAGTTGTAGTTTGATCTTCTACTGCAAATATAAAGATTATTTCATAAAGACATAAAATACTAAAGTGCTTTTAAAATAATCATTTTAGCTATTATTATTTCAAAAGCTCCACAGCTAATTTACTGATGACCATATAGCATTTTCTCATTTTAGCTTTTTTTTTCACTTAATAATCTCAGTTCTTACATCCTTGATGACAGTGATCCCACTCAATCTTCCTCCTCTAAATACTTGTCCTTGTTGTTTGGGTATAATTAAGTTTCCAGGTTGCTTAGGAAACTAAACCAAGGCAGCAGCTGTCAGGGCTTAACAATGAGGTCCCTCTCTAACCCAGCTCTTTTGTCAGAGGTTAAATGGACAACCTATCTGATCTCAGAAATATATTTTTTAAATAGTGTATTAAGGTTTTAAATATAGTTTATAATGTAATCGTCTGACAAATCTTTTTTTTTTCCTGAGAATTTCTGAAGGAAGAAAGGGCTACATTACTGTTACAGCCGCATATTCTGGAATGAAATAAGCCATTGTATCAGATGCAGGCAGCTTTGGGGACCTGGCTGGAAGTGAGATGGGAGCTATGTTTGCAGGAGTGCCAGCATCTCTGGACAGGCAAATGAAAACCACCTGCCAGAGGAATGACACCCAGGAGCCTTCCTAGGGCCAGGCAAGCAGAGTCAATTGTTCTTAGAAAATGAAGGAAAAAAAAAGAGTTTAGCTTCACAGAAATTAAAATGGTTCAAGAGATGAACAACATAAGGATAATGGCTTCAGCTGTGACATTAGCAGAGTTATCAAGCTTCCATGAACACTTCTTCTGATGTTTTATCATCATAATTCAAATTTATTAAAGAGCTAGTTCTTTGTATCATTTTCTAAACACAATATATTTAAAGTATGTTTTTCCCCTCAAGTAGCCTGACATTACTAATATTTGTGTTTGTATGTATTAATTCACTTATTAAACATGTCCTTGTTGAATGCCAGTATGTAGTAAGAACAGTGCCAGGCTAATACAAAGAAGAATTAAGCATGGCGCCTCCTCAAAGAGAGTTTAAAGACTGACCTATAGACAAGTGACAAGGAGGAGGACATCAGGACACTGATAAACACTATAAAATTCAGAACAAAGTGCTATGGGAGCATATATGACAGAAACAAACTCAAGATGGGATAATGGCTAGGCAAGGTTTTCCCAAGGAATCAAAAATAAAGTCTGGAGGTGGCATTTAACCATTTGTAGGAAATAGGTATGAAGTTGAGACTTCTATATGGAGAAAACCAAACAGAAAAAAGGACAAATTATACAAGATTTTGTAGGCCATGTTAGATCTTTTCTTCATTATGAGGATAATGATGAGTTATGTACTGATATTTTTGACAGCAGAATGAAATAGCTTTTGCTTTGTTTTATAAAGAATTCATTTTCTTTGAGGAGCTTGGAATCAGAACAGGAAGGCTGGAAAAGAGACCTATAAGAAAGCATTACTACAATCCAGCAATAAGGTGTTGGTTACTTAAAGAAGTAATATTTGAATTTTGGGGGTGGGCACTGAATTAGAGAGAGAAGCAAAGGTTTAAGATGAGATTTGTGACATAGGCAGGTGGTATGATGTTGCAGTTATTCTCTGAGTGGGGAGAAGATCAGAGATAATGCAGAACAGGGAAGAAGATTTATAGTTGTGTGTCCTGTACTATTCTAGACATTGAAGATACACTGACAATGAAGAAAGACAAAGATTCTGACCTCCACTAGCATATGATCAAGTGAGAAAGCTGAAGAAAATGAACTTCCAACTGCATAAATATAAGAGTTGTATGATGGTGTGTTATTGAAAAGTATGAGCTGTTTACAAGAGGACTGGTAAAAAGGAAAAGAACAGGGACATGACAGAATGATTGGATGTTGAAGAACATAAAGATTAGGTGATGGAGAAAGTTACTAGAAATAAGTCTTATCAGGTGATCATTGAGGTGGAACTAGTCTTGTGAATATCTGGGAACACAGTACCCAAGCAGAAGAAGCAAAAAGTGCAGGAACTCCAAGGTGGTATTGAACTTGATATGCTCCCCCAAAAAGTTCAGTGTGGTCAAAAGAAGGTGGGATGTGGATAATGGCAAGTAAAGGGACTATACACTAAAGGGATTTGAAGGCCTCAGTAAGGAATTTCTATGTGAGGTAGAGGAGGGCTATTCAGGCATTTGTGGTGGGCATGATGTGATAACATACATTTGTCCAGGTTTGAACTGCTTTGTCCCTAAAATACACACACACTAAGCCAATGCTACTTCATTAAAAACAATTTTAAAATTTCAAAAAGAAAGTCATGGAAGTCAATACACTGATCACAAAACTCATAAAAAATTTTAATTTATAATTCTAGTCAGAAAAATAAGAGAATTTCCATTTTATTGTGCCAGAAATAAGAAGATAGTGAAAGATTTTGAGTTGGCAAGTATTATGATCTAACTTCTACTTTACTGCTGTGTAGGATGTGGGTTGATTATAAGACATAAGACAGCATAATGTCAAGTAAAAAGGATGTAGTTACATATGTAAGTAGATTTGGCAGATATGGTTATTAGCTGGTGTTGTTTTCTTCTTATTCCTGTTGGTTCTCAAAGAATCATAAGGCAAAGTATCACTTGATTATAAGGGGTAAGGAAGGGAGTTTGGGGTAATTTGAAAAAAGAGAAGAGGGGCAGTATTCTGCTATTTGATGACATGTGAAGAGTAAATCTGTAGTTGGATTTATTCATATTTGAAATTTTATTAGGCCAGCATTAAAGGGTTAAAGAAGGGTGATGGACTCAGTAATGTTCACATTGTTTTCTATGGTATTATACCATAGAACAAGCATGAATGAGTAATGAATAGTGGAAGCTGACCAAAGGATTATAGGTCTTTAGATAAGGTAGAAATTGTTGGACTGGAGTTATTAGAGTGAACTGCAAACAGAAAAGGAAGAGAAGGAGGCTTCTGTAGTGCTACAGAAGCCACATAAAGAAAGTAAGACAAAGGCAGAGGTTGGCACTGGAGAAGGAGGAGGAGGAGGGTGGGTGGGGGAAGGGACAAAAAGAAGGGGGGAGGGAAGAGGCAAGGGAAAGTGGGTGAGGCCAGGGAGAGCTGAGGGGGGGATATAGAGAGGAAAAAGCTGAAATAGAGAATTCAGACATAGTGCAGTTGTCAATGACATATCACTGACTGTGTAAGAGTTGTGGAGAGCTTGGTCAATGTAAAAATGATCAATGCTAGAGCATTCAAGCAGTTATGAAAGTAACCAGGACCCATGATAGGAGCAAGCATAGAGAAAAATGTGCTTCTGGTGCTAAAGTCATCAATAAATGAAAAAGGAGTCACTTCTTTATGAAGCTTCCCCAGATAAAATGACTTTGTCCATTGAAAGCTTGAAGTCAAAGAAGAAGCCAAAGAACTAGAACATTGATGGTAGTTGAGTAGGGAGAGCGGTAACTTCAACTGATGACAATTTTCAAGAACACTACTCATTAGGAACAGCAAAGAAGAAGGATCCAAAAAGAAAATGAGAAGCATTTAAAAGGACAGTAGAGGTACCAAAAGTAGTGCTACAGAAGCCAGGGGAAGCAAGCAAGACAACAGTAGTGGCTGGCATTGTCAGATGGTGGAAGGATGTCAAATACAATAAGGACTAAATAAATCCTCTTTGGATATAGCAAAATTAATAACTTTTGTTCAGCAAATTCTGTTTCTAAGAAACTAAAAGTACAATTTTCAGAATTGTGGGAAGTATTTGGAAATCATATATCTGACAAAAGACTAATTAGAACAAATATGTAAGAATATAATTCAATAATAAAATATGAAATAATCTAATAAAAATGGACAAAAATTTGAATAAAGTTTGCCTGCAAAAATGTACATAAATGACTAGTAAGTTTATATATATATAAATATAAAAGCACAACTGATACCACTGAACACTCATTAAGATGGCTACTATCAAAAGAAAAGACAAAACTCAAGGTACCAAGTACTGGCAAGGATATAGAGAAATTAGCAACTTTATACATTGTTGATAATGTAAGGTAGTATAGTCATTTGGAACACAGTTTGGCATTTCTTCGAAATGGTAAAGACAGCCGAACCATCAATTGAACTCCTGAATACACGCTCAAGAAAACTGAAAATGTCTGTCCACACAAAGGCTTGTACGCCAATGTTTATAGACACACCATAATAATAGCCCAAGTGGAAAAAACCTAAGTGCATATTGCTGATGAATGGTAAGTAAAATGTATAGCGATATAATGGAATGCTATTTAGCAACTAAAGGGAATGAGAATACTTATACATGTGAACACAATGATGAAGTTTGATCAATTTATACAAAGAAAACCAGTTACAAAAGGTCACATATAGTCTGATGAAAAAGTTGGAATAGGCAAATTTATAGGCAAGCAGTAATTTAGTCTAACGCAGGGGTGGAAAGAGAGAAATATTCACTCCCATTGGGTGAGAGTTTTTATGAGGTGATGTTCTAAACAGATGATGCTATTTCCTTTAACTCTCTTACTATATGAACACCTCTGTAATCTACATTTTAAATGGGTGAATTTTGTACAATATCAATTATATCTCAAAGGTGCTTTTAAAAAGCACATACTCAGGTTGATGGAATTTCACAGGATAAGCAAAGGGACAGACTGCATAAGATAATTTTAAAAATAGTAAGTTATCTAATTGCCTGGAGAAATCATAAGGTTGTGTGTTGGAGGAAGGGCTGGGGGTGACTAATGAGAAAATCAGAAATGCAGGATGAAGCCAGACCTCTCCAATGGAGAGCTCTGATGATGTCACTCCAGTGCCTTGTGAATAATGGGAGTTCAGAAAGGCTTCTGAGCAGAAGAATAATGTGATCCAAACAGTGCTAAGATTGATTTTAGTATGGTAGCATTTTTAGTTTAGATGCACATCATTTTTACATTTTGAAATGCCATCATTATATGCCAATATTATTTCTCTTTTTTTTTTTTTTTGTCAATACAGCCCTTCTACAGAAATCAAGCTAACTGCTTTGCCATTTCTCATATTTAAACTCTATATAGCTTTCCTTGTTCAATTTACCCCGACTGGAAGTCACTCTTTCCTGCCTTCTACTATATTTGGAGATCTAGTTTGAAATATATTCTCTAAAATCTTCCCTGGTTACCTTTTAGTCAACTGTGATCACTTCCCTACTCTACAGTAACCATACATTCTTTTTCCAGATGTATGTATTCAATGTGTGCTAAGTTGGCTGAAATATTGTTGGTTTAAATATGATAGAGGGGTGGGTGGAAGGGAAGAAAGAAGGAAGAAGGAAAGAAGGAAGGATAGAAAATGGTAGATAGATTAATAACTATAGATTAATAACATAGTATACTATACATGTAATGAATTATGTCATTTATATTTTTTTCTGAAGATTAATTTATGCATACAAGAACTGGGGTAAAGGCCAGATGTACAGGGGGTGAGAGGATCCACCAGAGACAGATAGGGGAACAGAACAGGCTGATTAACCGAAATACACTGCTGAGGGGAGCAGCGGGCGAGGCAAGAGAGGTCAGCCATGCCATGTGGGTCACCTCCCTGGCTGGTGAAAGGGATTGAACTCGTGCTGCAGTGGCTGCATTTTGCTTCATAGTGCAGTGCTTAATCCATTGTGCCACCAGGGAGACCCCAATTATGTCATTTTTAACATATGTTCTCCTGCTACAAATTCAGAGTATGTGCTACCACTTGGGTTTCTGTTGACTGTGTTCTCACTCACCCTAACAGTACCTGGTTCCTAAAAAGTTACTAAAAACTGTTGCAAGTGCTTCAGGGTGGGTCATATTCTTTTGGCATACTCATCCTTCAGATCATTTGGCCAAATCAAATTTTCTCTGTGTGACATTTAATGACTACATTCTCAATTTTCATCTTCTATGATATATACTTCCCAGATGGTCCTATTGTCACAATAATATTGCAAAACACATTTTTCTAACTTTCTCTCCTTCTGATGCCTTCTGACTAGTGCTGCATCCCAATCATAGTGACCAAAGCATGTCATGAGTTGATTGGAAAACCAAGTGCTGCATTATGACTCCATTGCAGGTGATATGCATAGAGCACAGTGGGAATTTTCACTCAATATTTCACTCAGGAGGTGTATATTCTAACTTATTGATTGCCATTTGGCTTAATTAATCAACAATTTTAGTAAGCAACTTGGGGAAGGGGAAGGATTAAGAGTCACAAGGATGGCCATCATAGCCTTTCCTGGTACATGAATCCCATAAAGTGTACTTTTTTGTGGGAAGAAAAAGAACATCTTAAGCTATAATTAAGACCCAGTGCATATGACCATGGTCCTAACCTTCAATGCCTAAATGAAGACCAGATCCGAAAAACTGATAACTGGGCTTAAAATGTCTTTTGTTCATTTTGATCAAATGTCAAAGAACAAAAATTATTTTGATATTCATTTCTATAAACATCAATATTTAGCACTTGGAAGAGAATTATATTTCACGAAGGCAGGATTCACCTTAAATTGAGGAGATTTTAGCGTTAGCTTTCAAATTCTGGCTCTCACCACAATTTTACTTTAAAGTAAGTTGTATAAATTTGCTGATCATTCTTTCAAAATATTTAAAACATAGCTATAAGAATCAAATAAACTAAAGATAGAAAATTGACTTACAAATTAAAATATTCTACAGATGAAATTTAATGTTATTTTGCAAAATGAAAAATGTCAAATTCAGAGTAAAAAATGGTCCAAAATCAAATGCTGATTTTCTTAAAAGAGAATTTTAGCAATTAAATCTTTATTTTTGTTCATGAGATAAATCAAAAACAAACATGTAAATTTAAAGATGAATTCACATCTATAACATACATTAAAAATGTGGAAAAGCAGGTTCCTTTCAATTGCAATAAAATAAGTTAAAATGGGCCAGTCTTTGGAATTAAAAGCAAAATGCAGCAGATACTGGGGAACAGATCCATCTATAGGAGCTGGAAGGAAATCTTGTCAAAGATAATGGTGATAGATAACAGGTAGCATTCCTACAGAATCATTGGTATGAGGAAGATTCAGCTGGCCTAACAGGATGTTATCTGTAGACATAAAATATAGCAATGGAAACTGGGGGAGAAAGGATTTATAAAATCAAATTAGTTGTGTCTATTGTAATTGGTATGGCCTCCTACTTGACTGGTGGTCCAGCATCTGACAACAAACAATGTGAAGGGGGTGAAAAGATGTAATCAAAGTACATTCTTGAACTTGTTGGTGAATTAAGATGTTTATCAAGGCTAAGGAAAACAGTACTAAGATGCAGTTACCAGGACTGTATCCAAAATGAGTAGCGGGCCTCTGGATCATGGTGGAGGGGGACCCAGTCATAAAAACTGGAATATATTAGTTATACATAACCTCATGGTAATACCAGTGAATGTTTACTGATTATTTTATATGTGCTGAATATTATATTTTGTGATACTTACATTATTTTATGTACTTCCTATTAAATCCCTGGAGTTGAGTTTTGTTTTCACTAATAAATGAGGAAACTGAGGTGTGGGGGTAGGTTAAGCAATATAGTCAAGATCACATATGAGGGCCTCCTTGGTGGCACAGTGGGTTAAGCAATGCACTATGAAGCAAACCGCAGCCACTGCAGCATGAGTTTGATCCCTGCCACCCGCTGGGGAGGGGACCCACATGGTGCAGCAGACCTCTCCTGCCTAGACCGCTGCTCCCCTCAGCAGTGTGTTTCAGTCAGTCTGCCTGTTCTGCTCCCCACTCTGTCTCAGGCGAATCTTCTCACTGACCCCATACCTCTGCCCTGTACCCCAGTTCTTGTAAGCATAAATAAATAAATCTTTAAAAAAATCACAAAGGAATTTCTATGTAAGCATCTGGCTCCAAAGTCCTAGTTATTAAACCATACTATTAAACTGTCTTTCAGACAAATCCAGAGTGAGACTAACAGCAAAAGTGACTTTATGCTGTCTAAGGTACACTTGTGTAGAGATGGGTTCCCAATAGCCAGATGTGAAGCTAAATTGGAGTTTTATTAATGATTTTGAATGAGTCCAGGTCAGCATGGTGTAAATAATTTTAGTATAAAACCTAAATTAAAATGAGAATACAGAATCAGAGAATAAATAAAAAGACAGTATCAGGTGGAGTGGTATACAACAATAAAGAAGTTTTAGAAATCGATTGAGACATGAAGCCAGGAGATGGGCATTTAATGAGCAAGTCAAGACATATGTAGCAGGGGTAGGCATAGCAATTTAACAGATATGGCCTTAGTGAGAGAGTACTAGATCCAAAAGATAGATTTTGTACTTGTTAAATAACTCCTACCTGAAGTAAGAATTGGACAGATTGAAATGACCTCCCAAGCAAGGAGATTAGACAAACTTGCTCATTATTCTCCTCCAGGAAAGTTGATTTTGTTGGTTGTGTTTGATCTCTCTCTGCAGATATCCTACTCTTAGTATTTTTCTCTTGCAGAGATAGTTCTGATTCAAAATGAGACTAAGCTTCCATCCTCAGATATGTGAAGGTATCAGTCACAACTGGAAGTTCAGCCTCTCAGTCTCCCTATGGTACAGAATTCTCAGAAAATTAACTTCTAGTTTTGTAATGGTACAGAAATATCCTGGTGAGGTGGTACACTCAGGAATTTTCCAAGATTCAACAATATACAATAAGTTATGTTGTGAAAACTTTTTTTGATAACATATTCAGGATAGTTTCACATTTCTGAAAGTGGTTTCCATTTTATCTCTTCTCTTTCAAGGAAAAAGTAGGCACTAAAACCAGAAGTACACAGACTATGTCATATTGGAAGGGACTCATGGGAATTGCCTAAGAGGATTAGTTTGCTGATCTGTGTAAAGGAACTCCTGTTAAGGTGTGGAACTTATGTGGGTCAAACCCACTGAAATACTCAATTCTGGAGCCCTTAGGTATCTTTTCTATATAAACATCCAATTAAATTCAACAAATAATTTCTTTTGTTCCTTCTAATTCTGAGCATTAGGAAACTAAGATTGTTAAAACATAATGTCTTCTGTATTTTCCAAGGCTGGTTATTTTATTTAACATAGAAACTGCAAACTTAAAAAAAAAAAAGAAACTGCAAACTTAATTCTTTTTCATGTATAAATAAGAGTAGTAGTCCAGGGTCACCATGGTCATTTGAGATTTCGGCAACCTACATTACTTTTACCTTTTTTCTATTGCCATTTCCCCCCTTTATTGATGCACATTTTACATATAAACAAACGCACAGATCATAAATTTTGAGAAATTTACATACGCTTGAAATCAATACCCAAATTGGGGTATTATTGCAACCACTCCAGTTTTTTCATGTTCTTTTCCAGTTTACTTTATACCCCCAAGCTCAAAGAAAAAAACTTTGTTCTGATTTTTAGCTTTATATATTTTTGCATGTTATTTAGCTTCACATAAATGAAATACTGCAGTTTTATTTTTGTTTTCTTCCATATAATATTTTTAAGGTTTATTCACATTGTTGCATACATGTAATAAGTAGTTCAATATTTTTTATTGCTGAAGAGTATCCCACTATATAAACTTGGCTATAGTGAACAAAACACTAAGAATATTGTTGCACATCTTTATGTGAGTATACACTTTTATCATAGCTGAAGATATAGAAATAGAATTACTAGTAATACAGTAGGTGCTATTTAACTTTCTAAGAAACTACCAAAAGTTTTAGAGGTGGTTCTACTCTTTAGATACATGAAAGCAATACATAAAAGTTTCAGTAGCTTCACATTCTCCTCAATATCTGGTATTGTCAGGTTTAAATTTTATCTATTTCAGTGAGTGTGCAGTGATGTGTCATTGTGATTTTAATTAACGTTTCCTCTGTGATTGGTTATGTTAAACTTATGTTCATGTGCTTGTTGGCCACTCATATTTCTTTTGTGATTTGTCTTTCTGACTGAGTAAATTCCTTTATGGTGATTTGCTGTAATCATTATATATTCTGGATACAAGTCTTCTATCAGATATGTATATTGCAAATACTTTTAGTTTGAACCTTGCTTTTTAAAAATTTTCCTAATTTTGTGTTTTAATGAGGAAAGGTTTTAAATTTGAGAGTGTATCAATTTTTTACTTTAATGGACAGAGATTTCTATTTCCCTAGAGTCTTTTCATAGAAGTCTTTATGGCAGCATGAAGTCTCTATGAAGGCATTATCCTACGTTTTCTTCTACAGGCTTAATGGTTTTAGCTTTTATGTTTCTACCTATTATCCATCTCAAATAAATTTTTGTATGTTATGTGAAGTAGGAACAAAATTTCATTTTCTCCCACCTGGATATCCTGTTTCAGCATCTTTTGTTGAAAGGACTTTCCTTTCTCCAAGAATTGAACTGATAACCTTGTCAAAAATCCATTGAATATTTAGGTGTTGACCTATTTATAGATGACCTGTTTGCCTCTCCTTTTAGCAATTCCATACTATCTATTACTTTAGTTTTTGTACTAGATTAATTTGTACTAGATTTAGTTTTTGTACAGATTGTGCAAAGCCTCCAGTTTTCTTACTTTTATTTATTTTCTTACTTTTATTTAGCTTATTTCACTAGTTCAAGTCTTTGTATGCCCATATAAATTTTAGAATAAGTTTAACAATTTACACACAAAAAAATCCTACTTAGGTTTTTTTTTTAGTTTTAATTCCTTAAATAAACTATTTATTTTAGAAATGATTTAGGTTTACAGAGAAGTTCCAAAGTGAGTACAGAGTACTCCAACACCAAATTTATTAAGTTCTTACATTAGTATGGTACATTTATCATAATTAATCAACCAATACTGATAAGTCAATTTTAACTGAAGTCCACAATTTATTTATATATATATTTATACTTATTATCTCTATATTTTTTCCTACTGCACTTTTTATTTTGGAATCCCATCCAATGTGCCATGTTACAAATAGTCAAGTCTTTTTAGTTGTTTGACTATCCTTATTTTTGATGACTTTTCATTTGTTGACATTTTGAGATGCATTGGACAGGTATTTTTGTAGACTGTGACCCAAATAGGATATGTCTGATGTTTTTGTTCATGATTAGGTGGGTTTTACCACAAAGCTGGAGTGCCATATTTATCACATTATATCAGTGGTGCATGCTTTCAACATGATTTATCACTGTTAATGTTAAACCTGATTAATTGGCTGAGGCAGTATTTTTCAGGTTCTCCATAGTACATTTTCCCAATTTCCATATTGCCATGTTTGTTGAATGCTGGTAGCAGTGACACTTAAAGATGAGGAATTAATTTCTATCCCCTATGGGTAGAATATTTTCAGAACTTGGAATTCTACATGGGAAATTTATCTATACTTTCCCATTTATTTATATATTCAACTATTTACTTATATTAGTGGGGAATCATGGACATTTATTTTGCCCTTTTGACTATGTTTTGTTTTGGTTCCTGACTCTTTTATCTCTTGGATGTTGCCTATAATTTAATGTTTGGGACATTTCTTTAATTTTTGACACTGTAAGATGCTCTGGACTTGGGGCCTCCCTGGTGGCACAAGGGGTTAAGGCGCAGCATTACAAAGCTATCCACAGCCACTGCGGCACAAGTTCGATCCCTGACCAGGAAGGTGACCCACATGGCATCCCAGACCTCTCCTGCCTCGTCTCCTGCTCCCCTCAGCAATATATTTCAGTCTACCCGCCTGCTCTGCTCCCTACTCTGTCTCTGTCGAATACTCTCTCCCTCACCCCACACCTCTGGCCTGTATCTTGTTCTTGTATGTGTAAATAAATAAATATTTGAAAAAAAAAAGATGCTCTGGACTTATCTTATATGTCCTGATTCAGTTGTAGAATCAACTAATTCTGGAAGGGGTCCTGATTTCTCTGTTTGGAGAATCATACTGGAAACCAAGTTTTGGACTCTAGATATTTGCTTGAGTTTTATTTGAATCTATAGATAAATGACATTGAAAAATAGTCTTCTAGTTCATCAAATGACATATCTTTCCATTCATTCAGGTTATCTTAGTTTCTCTTGACAATGTTTTATATATTCTGGCATAGAGATCTTCACATTTTTTGTCATATTTTTTCTCTTATTTTCAATATTTTTAGAATTATCCTAGATGGTAGTGTAAGAAAAATCATTTCCCAAATATCTATTGGTAGCATAACACACACACACACACACACATACACACACAATTAATTCTTTAAAATATTGACTTGGGAACTGTTTACTTCTCAGTCTTAGTGTTTTTTCCCTTAGATTTTCTGTGCATTTAATATCATACTGTCTCTGAATAAAGAGAAGGCTATTTCTTTTTTTCCATTATTTATGCATTTAATTTTTTTTTGGTCTCATACTGCCTAACATCTACAGGATAATGTTGAATAGAATGAACTTAGAGCAGACATTTTTATTTTTTCTCAATATTAAAAATATTCACTATTTCCTGATTATGCATGATATAGGATTTTGTTTGTAGATTACCTTTGTCAGACATGATGAGTTGATCTTTATATTATTCTGCTAAGAGTTTTCATTATGAAAAAGGATTCAATTTTGCTAAAATGATTATGTATGTTTGGGGGGGGGGGCGAGAGAGAGAGAGAGAGAGAGAGAAGTATCATTATAACTATGAATGACATTAACCAATTTCCCAATGTTGAATCAATAATTTACTCTACTATTTGGATAAATTCTACCTGGTCTTGGGGTCATATCCTTTTTATGTAGTCCTAGATTTGCTACATATTTCTGCATCTATGTACATAAGGGATATTGTCTACATATTATTTTCTTTTAATGTTCTTGTTTATCCAAAGAGTGTTACTGGTTCATAACACTCTTCAGAGGAGTAGTGTTTCATTTTCCTCTATTCTCTCTAAGAATATGTATATGTTATTATCTCATTAAAATTTTTATGTAATTTACAGGGACACCATCTCTGTCTAAAGTTTCATTTGTAGGAAGATTTTTAATCACAATTTATCTTTTTTTGAAGTTTTACTAGTTTTCCCATTTATTCTCTTTAGCTAATATTTGTCCTGATTATAAAAGAATGCTGTTATCAAAATTTAAGCAATACTGAAATGTACAATATGGACAGTGAAAAGTCCCATAATCACTTTCCAACTACCATAGTGTCACAGTTCTTATAAATCAATTAACCAAAGATAGATATAGCTATATACATCTAGACTCTATTATTGTTCCATTGATTTGTCTACTTGTATTCAAATATCAGTCTTTTTTTACTGTAAGTCCACCAATTTTGTTCATATTTACAATTGTCAACTATTTTTGTTATATTTTGACACAATCCATTTTGATTGTAATTTGACCAGTATGACACTAATTGTAATTTGACCAGTATGATCTATGGATCAGCTTGAAGAGAAATTACGTTTTTACAATTTGAAATTTTGAATACATGAGATTGATTCAAAACAAATGAGCAAAGACAGTTGTTCATTAAGGTTGGAGACCATGGGTTGGTTGTGGCCCCAAGCCACATGATTATATGGCTTTCCTAGGCTATGCCAAGTGTTAAATTAAAGAACAGAGAAACTCTTAAGTGGTGAATAGAGAGTGTGGACTTTTTTGGAATGGTGCAAAGGAAGAAAATCACCAGAAGATGAAAGTGTCAGTAAGAGTGGTTCCAAAGATTACATTTGAGATCTAAGTTGTTAGAAGCAACTTTCTTGAGTGATCAAGAGAATTGGGACACTTTATGTTGCTCGAAATTAGATTCTGGAGTAGAAAGGTTGTTGACCTTTTGAGAAAAACAAGTTTGTGTCCATTTCTGATGGTAAAGGGAGGGGCATGGATAAATCATTTCCCCCAAACCATATCTCTTTCACCAGCCAACTAGCTTCCTGAAAATCCCCTATTGTTGCTACCCTTAATAACAAATGAAAATCAGGTCACACTATAAACTGTCAAATATATCCATGCCTGTGGAGATAAGGGACAGAGTATTTGAAACCAGGTCTGTCCCAGAACATCTGGGAAGCTACACATTCTTGAGCTATGAGATTATGTGCTACACCAAGGATTCCTAAGATTGTTTCAATACCCCAAGGCCCAGGGCTGTTCATCCACAGAATGAGGCAAATCAAGTGTTTGTACACTCAGCAGGATGAGAGGTAAAATGTGGATGGATTAGGGGTGCTCTGGTTTGTCTGTTGAGGAAGGTTTCCCCAAAGGAAGAAAGTGCCCACCCCCACTAGCTACAGTTCAACCTGGCTCTAATTAGGAAAACCAAGGGGTTTCCGTAGCAACTGTGCAGGACTTTCAGAGATACACCAGACTCTGCTTGGTTGCCAGGGAAACAACAGCAGGGGGCACTAGGGAAGTTGGCACTGCGGGTAACTGCTGCTTGTGAGGTACAGTCCTAAGGGAAGAGCATTTCCGACTTCTGGCAAATTTTACCATCCATGGAATCACCAGTTAGAAACAACAAAAAGATTCCTGACTTCACCATAAAATATAAAAGTATTTTCTCTTCATTCATCTTTTGTGTGTGTGTGTATGTGTGTGTGTATCTCTATGTATAAATAATTAGCAAATGATAAACAAAGGTAATTTCAACTTAAAAGACAAAAGTTGCCTCTTGAGACTGGAATACTTGAGAGTCACCTGGATACAGACCCCACTGTCAAAGAGCTCTGAAAAGTTTGAGAGATGTCTCCCATTATTTTCAGAGCAATATAAGAAAACTTCTCAGACTGAAATAAGAAAGGCAATCAGTTTTCTGTTCAAAAACAAAGAGACATCTGTGCAAAGTGTGGTAGCACCGCCACCAGGGGCAGGTACTGTGCATGAGGAATATATTCCAGCTGCACATCTCCCCTCCTCCCCACCCCACCACCACCATCACCTCAGTTCAAAAGCTCCAGTTAGTCTCAAGTAGACTTACAATGACCTAAGGAAAGTGCAGATTCCCAGCCTTCTCAATGGTACTAGAAAAAAGTGTATGTACGATAGATCTAATTATGATCTTTTTATTCATTTTGAAAGATTTTGTGGGGTTCTCTGAACCTCAAAAATTAACAGGATCACTATGATTGGTCTAGGGACATTAGTAGCATACCCCATTCACAAAATAGAAAACTTGGAGAGAAACTAGATCTTCATTAGGACAACATTAATTATACTGCTTATTGAACAGTTAATCTTTTTTTTTAAAGGTTTATTTATTTATGCATATAAGAACTGGGGTACAGGCCAGAGGTGTGGGAGGTGAGAGGATTCATCAGAGACAGAGCGGGAAGCAGAACAGGCAGACTGACTGAAACACACTGCTGAGGGGAGCAGTGGGCGAGGCAGGAGAGCTCTGCTGCACCATGTGGGTCTCCCTGGCCAGGGATCGAACCTGCACAGCTGTGCCTTGGATGCTTCACAGTGCGGCGCTCAACCTGCTGCACCACCAGGGAGACCCTGAATAGTTAATCTTTCTGCCATTCTTTACATATGTTTATTCTCATTTAATCCTGATGATTATCCAGGAAAGAATGTATTATTATTTTTATTTTATAGAAAAGGCTCAGAGAAGTATTAATAACCTTACCCAAGGTCGGTCACACAATTGTTAAGTGGTAGACACTAGATTCAAGTTCAAGTGCATCTCATTCTAAGATGCAAACACATTTCATGTAAGACTTACCACCCTGCCTGCAGTCTAGGTGTCTTGTATTGGTGTGCAGACAAGGTTGAGTAGTTAGATGTCCACTGTGGATAAGTCAAATCCGAACTTTAGACTTGTTACACAAACATTTGACTATTGTCTTAAAGATCTAGTTCTCTCCACTGCTCTGTACTACTCAAAGGACTAAGGTGGTGAACTTCTGCCCTGTTCTTTTAATAAAATGAAATTTGATGGATTTTCTATTGGCAGACAACAACATATAATTTTGGGACTATAGTTTCACACCTCTGTGTTTGTATAAACCATCCACTCACCACCAAAATTCTAGTGCCATCACACTGTCAAGTTGACCTCTTCTACACTTTCATCCCTTTCCCTATCCCTCTCCACTTTTGGAACCAGAATAGTTTTTGAGAGTCTAAAAATTATTTTAGTTATGTTTTGCTGGGTTTTTGTTTCTACTTGGTATTTATATTCCATATAAGAGTGAAATCAACTGGCAATAATCTTTCACTTTTTGACTTATTTTACTTAAGGCAATCATCTCAAATTCCATCCATACTATCAACAACAAGGATATCTTTTAAACAACTGGGTTGTATTACATTGAGTATATACACCACTTCTTTATCTAGTCTCCCATTGATTGACACTTAGATAAAGTTCATGTCTTGGTTATTATGACTAATTTTGCTATAAACATAGTGGTTGTATATATTCTTTTGAATTAGTATAATATCCTTCAGATAAAGACCTAAGAATGGTATTGCTGGGTCATATGGTATTTTCATTTTTAAGGGACTCTCCATACCATTTTCTTCTAATAGGCTGCACTGATTTACATTCCCACCTACACTGTATGAGTTTCTTTTATTCTGTATCTTACCAATTCTTGATATTTCCAGGCTTTTTCATATAAGTTATCTAATAGATATGCAGAAATATATCTATTTGTGATTTTGATTTGTAATTTCCTATTAAATGATGTTGATCATTTTTTCATGTGCCTGTGGCTCATGTGTATGTCTTCTTTGGACATATGTCTTCTCTGTCCATTTTCTGATTCGGTGATTTGTTATTGAGTGGTAGGTATTTATATATTTTGGATATTAATCCCTCATTAAACATCTGATATGAAAATATGTTTGGATTTCACTGGTTAAGAAAATGGAGTTCTATGACAAACCTTGGCTAAAACCCAATGTGAAGTAGGATTGAGGTACAGTATCTAGTCCTATGATGGTGATGCTGCATGAAGTTAATTAAATTTTTGTCAGAAGTTTTCTATCAGCCCTTATCTCCTATTCTAAGAAACAGCTGTCACCAGAACTTATGGGTATGCCCTTCTAGGGTTGGTAAATGATATTATGATCAATATTATTGATGCCTCATGCTGATGACAAGAACCTATAGTTTCTATAGGCACTTGGCTATTTTCTGCTGCATTCATTTATCTACTTGGAGTCAGCTGATTTTCTCAGTTTGGTTTCCTGTCTCAGGAGAAGGATATCAATTTACCTATCAGGATATCTATTACATATGAATATATTTTCATACTAGCTATGAAAGAAGCTACTAAAAGTTATATCTTTATATCTACAAACTTATACACACACACACACATGAAATGATTGTTAAGATCTCTCTATCCCTCTTTCACCTGTCTATTTTTCAGCTGTGTTTTGCCATACAACATACATTGTGCATTACAGTGAGGGTTATTTTGATCAATGGCACATTAATGAATGTGAACAATCAGGAGCTTGAACATCTCTTGTGTTTTGGGATTTATTCTTGCTGTGTTCAGAATCCTGACACTGTTATCATGCGATAAAGGCCACACTAGCTGGTCGGAGAGTGAGAGGCTAGTTTCGAAAAGAATGAGGTCCCTGCTCCACTAGTCTTCCAATAGGAAGATACACAGATAGCACCATCTTGGATCATCCAGCCACCATCTGGCTAGCTAAACACAGATGCCAGTAGGTGCATTAGAAAAGAACTGAGCTAACCTAGACAAAATCCATTCCAGTCAACCCACATAATCACAGGCTATATAAATGGATCTAGTTTCAAGCTTCTAAATTGTGGGAGTGTTCATAATGCTGCAAAGTTAACAGTAAAGAAGAAGTGATAAAGTCAGGATGAGGTCACTCACTTTCACTCAGCCCAGTTTCTTTTTCTGTAAAACATAAACAATTTCATTTCCCAAATTTGTTATTAAGCGGCATGCGAGAGAAAGAAAAGTGTTTAATGCTGATCGTTAGTGGAGAATTACCAGCCAATACCCTTGAGTAGACAAGACGAGATGCAATCTTGTCCATAAGTGGGGAGTTGAGTCTAAACTAGGAATTAAGACAATTCCACAGTAAAAAACAAATGCAGGTAGATGCCAGTAAGAATATAAATACATGTGGTAGGGGAGGGGAGCAGGTAGAGCTTTTTGTGATAATGCCTATTTTTTAATAAAAGGAAAAGTCAAGTCATAAGCTAAGAATGAGGGAGAACTTGAGGGGTTCAAAACAGATAAAGTAGAACTGATATTGATCTGGAAAAATGCTAGAGTGTATAGAATAAAAAATGACATTACCCTTCCCCTTAGAGTCAACAGCAGTATATAATAAACTTAAGTGAATCTTTTGAAAAAAATATGGTAACAAACCACACAATAAATACTATAATGAATATTAAAATTATATTGTTAATTGTTTAAAATCAAACGGAAATACTTAAAAGTCTATATTAAGAGAAAAAAGGATACAAAACTGTATATAGACTATAATCACACACATCAATATTTTCAAACAGGTACACAAAAATAAAAATAGAAATAAATGTTAGTTAACAGTAATGTTCTCTGGGCATGGAAATTTTAGCAACTTTTATGTTTCTTTTACACTTTTCTGCATTTTCTAAATTTCTTCCAAAGGTCATGTTTAAAAATAGGGAAAGACACGATTGATGCTTTCTTAAAAGCAAATTAACAATGGCAACAATTTCTTCTTTTCCTGCTTTTGTCTCCTAAACGCGGGGTTGAAATACTGGAAATTTCCAACAGTGAACAAAGCACAATGGGAAAATAACAGAGAACATAGAAAATAAAAGAATTACAGAAATATAGACCAGTTGATAAAGTATAGGAACTTTGCTCTTAGGGCTGTCAAGCTCTTTCTTGTTCACCACTGTTCTGAGTATTTATGTTCTATCCCCAAGTGATAAGCCACACTTTACATTTCCCTACCTCGATTTTATACTTTCCAGCCAGAAGTGAGCCTCAAAGAAAAAGATGGAAGAAAGCCTTAGTCCTCCAAACCTGGGATTTCTTCACTTCCATCTCCTCGTTGTAAGATCCATTTCATAATCACCACTTTACCATTTAGGTGACATCTGCCCCTATACACAGATTTAGTAATAAAATAATATCTTGGTTACATGTAAGTATATATAGCTATATGTATGCTTAATATATATAAATACTTTTTAAAATTTTTGTTGAAGTAACTTTGTATTTTACTATTTTATGCTTCAGGTGTACATCAGTATAAATTAGTATCTGTAAATACTACATAAAGTTGACCACTGAAAGTCCAAATCTCCTTTACCACAGCAATTAAAATAGCCATGTCCACTAAGAAAATTGCTTTTTAACATCAACTATGGGTTTGTGCTACAATAATAGGTAAAAATGAATCCTGATCATCAGTTAATAACTTAATAAAACATACACAGATGAACATGAAGACTAAAATGAAAGCTTCACAATACCAACTCTTACGTGATAATTTTTTAAATTAATTTTCTTCCATGAATAGATCACAAACCTAATGTTGAAGATCTCTGTTATAATATAAAGAAGAGAGAATTTGAAGTTAAATAACTGAGTCCAGGACTGCCTGGTTTTGTGACCTTGGAAGATTATCTAACCTTTCTTAGCCTCAGTTTCCTCATCTATAATATTGAAATAATTGTGCTTACTTCGAAGGATAGTTCTGAGGATTGACTATTACAATATCTGTGAAGTAGTTAGCACTATCTTGGTATATAGAAAACATTGGCAGAGTGAGCTGCTATTTATTATTATTCTATGATTAAAGCATCATCACGGTGTGTAGGTGAGGAGTACAATTCTATTATTTGTGGTATAGCATGAAATTAGGTGTTCAGTAAACATAGTTGGTTACATAGATGATGCCTACTATGTTAGGTTATGCTACTAGACAAAGAAGTGAAGAGATGGTTATAAAAATAAACACTGAATCTGCCAAAAGGAATAAATGCAACACACACCTCTACAAATACTCTCTTCTTCTTTCTGCTGTTTTACATCTATTGACCAATTATGATTTTTTAAAAAAATGTTATAGAAATGAAAAAAGAGTTGCATTCATTGAGGTTGTTTGATTTAACCAGTTTAGCATAGCCATATGTCTTTGATGCTCTTTTAGGGAGATAGTTTGCTGATTTTTAAAACTTCATTGTGACCCCAGTATTTTAAAAATCCTATAATCTAAATGTCATGCTAACTTGGATATACAGGAACATTATGAAGAAACCAAATCCTACTAAAAAAAATCTACATGGAAGCACATAGGAAAAGTTATTTGGAGAAAACAACACATGATTTCCTCTCTAATATTGAGGGACCAAACAGTTCTGACTCATAGGAACTGGTGAATCTTACCTACCTGCAGATATCTCCTACCTCTACTCTGTCCCCCTCCAATAAGTGATGGTGAGGATTGGCTCTGTATCTATTAATTGACTAACAATTCAATATGAAAATGATCATTATAAATCTCTTTAAATGGCTTACAATTCAAGAGGAACATAATCTTTGTTCAACAAAAGCTTATTAGCTAAAAAAAGAAGAACAGAGTCTAGAATAAGGAATCTTTTCCCCCTTTTGGAGTCATCCAATGCATTTATATTAGCCTGAACGTGACAAATGGATGTGTCACCTGGCTGAGAGATAAGAATCTCTGACCTTTCAATGCTTGGGTGAGCCATTAGGACAACTTATGAAAAAGCAAACCTCAATTCTGAAGTAGGGGTTATCCCTTTTTGGATCTCAAATTTCTGTCACCAATCTTTCTTCTCTACTCTTTTTCCCTTTATCTAGCTTTTCAAAGCTAAAATCTGAATGAATGGCAATATGCGCATGACTATTTATAGGGTTTGATTATGAAAGTTGATAAATGATCTAAATATTATTTCAGTCTCTATCATGTTGGGTGTTCATGATCTGGATGAAAGGGAAATGTCTTGGAAAGTCAGATGGGCAGAAGGGCTTTGAGGACCTACTGAATCAACTGGCAATTTCCATGAAGTGTGCTCTGTAACTAGAAAGTTTACAAATACAAAACCTTGTAGATTATTGTCACTGAATTTTGAACTCATAAGAACAGTTAGGAGGCATTAAATCCAGACTCCTCATTTTCATTGACTATAAGATGTCAAGAAGGGGCCTCCCAGGTGGCACAAGGGGCTAAGCACTGCACTATGAAGCATCCACAGCCACTGCAGCATGAGTTCAATCTCTGGCCAGGGAGGTGACCCACATAGTACAGCAGACCTCTCCTGCCTCGCCCACTGCTCCCCTCAGCAGTTTATGTCAATTAATCCATCTGTTCCAGATTGGACTGGGAAGCTGTGGTACATATACATGATGGAATACTATTCAGCAATCAAAAAAGAAAAACTAGATGCATGCATAGGAAAATGGATGAAGCTGGAAGGGATTATGCTCAGCGAAGGAAGTCAGAAGGCAAATGAAAACTACCAGATGGTTCCTCCCCTAGGAGGAATATAAGGGAACCAAATAAGGATCGAGGAAAGGAATAAGAACGATAATAATAATAACAATAAAGACACAAAAACCAAAAATGAAAAGGCAAGGACAAATTGGGGACACATGGTGGGGAGGGGGGAGGCAGAGGGCTGAGGGCAGATGGGAGCACAGGGGACTGAGGTGATGGTGCACTGGTGATATGGTGATGGGGAATACATGGGGATTACAATTGATGTCAAATATATATAAATAAAGGGAAAAAAACAAGCCATCTGTTCTGTTCCCCACTCTGTCTCCTGGTGAATCCCTCCCCCCCATCTCTGATCTGTACCCCAGCTCTTGTATACATAGATAAATAAATATTTTTTAAAAAGTCAAGAAGGCTGAAGGAAACACCTTAGCAAGTCTCACAAAGTTAGCTGGTGGCTGGCAATCAAGAGCTCCTAAAGTTTAGTCTATTGTTACTTGCAGGACAGTATAATACCATACCTGCAGAAGAAGACTCATCCTTTCTTATTGATTCAAAGGATACTGGATGGACCTTCTCCAGTGATTTTATAACCAAGAAGTTAGCGATTATTTAGACACAGGGAATCAGGATTCCTTGCTGATTCTTGAATAGAAATTGAAATAACAATCCAAAAGTACAAAATTTCTTGATATAGAGAATTATCTTGTTATGAATACTAAATATAAAAAGCAGTGAATACACAGATTGTGTCTCCATGGAGGGAGAAATACAATTCCAGAGGCATTAATTTTTTAAGCAAACTAATTAATATTTACATATGACTGGTTTAAATGAAAACACATGATTTATAGATTGTGTCTAAAGTCAGAAAAGAATGTTAGAACTCTGTATGTTTGTTAAGTCTTGATCCCCACAGGTGCATCAAACATGAAGACAGGGGATTTCTAGATTTTCCTTTTCACAATGTATTTGCTTTATTGATGATCATTGTATTATTATTTATATCTTGGTGGGGGAAGATGGAGGATAACATAAAGATAGATGTAAAAGGGAAAATCAGGGATGGTTTGTCAAGTAAGAACTGAAGTAAGAACAAGCAAAGTGCAGAGATGTAACAGAAAAGTCAAGTTCAAGGTCAGATCTCATAGCAATCTATGCTTCATTTACAAAGTCATCCTGTTGCTCTTCAAATAAAAAAGAAACAAGAAGTGTTTTATGGGCTTACATTTCCTACTCAATATAGTAGCTATTTACGACCTGTAAACAGCCTACCTTTTTAGTCACTCTACCCTACATACTGTTTACTGGTTAAAATCTTTTATTCATCTTTTGCCAAATACATCATCCATTTTCATATCTTTTCACATATGCTTGCAAATGCACATTCAACCTGGAATGTCTTTCTCTTGCCTACTGACAAACTTTACTTCTTCAAAACACAGGGCATTATTCACTTTTGATAGCCAGCATTAAGCTCTCCTTAGTCTATGTCTTCCAAAACATATATTTTAATAATATTTGTCACATTTTTAAAGTTATGCATTGATGTGTTTATTTCCTTTGATAGAATATGAATTCCTTAAATTTAGGGATATGTGTTATTTATCATTCTTGTATGTGCTTGACACATGTTTAATATATGTTTATTGAAATAAATTTATGTATATTCTTGTATTCTCTGCAAGAGAGGCGGGAACAGATTTTAGACCTCCTGATTGATATTAGAGTCCAGTTCTCTTTATTGAACTGCACAGATTCCTTAACTCTCCACCTCTTTGCAGAGTGCTTCCTCACCCACCCAGCTGGAGCAGTCATGCTCTAGTGACTCCAGATGGTTGGCATGGACCGTGGGCAGCTGGGTGGGGAGAACACCTTCCCTCTGACTGCACTCACCATCGGTGGGCAGGTGCCCTCTGTCAGGATGGCTTCAACCAGAAGCCAAATGGGTGTCTCACTGAGGTAAAGGCAACAAATAAGATCTGCCATAATTCCCAAGGTTGACCCCAAGCTTGTATTATATTGCTGACCTTGAAATCACTGACCCCTCCTAGTAGAGGTCATTTCCATTAACATTGCCTAAGGACTTGAGTTCTTCCTTGTATATACTTCCCTTCAATTCCACATCCAGTTTGGGAAATAAATTATCAAGAGTCACAATGCCTTATTGAGTCATTTGTGTGGAGCACTAACAAGTTCTCTTTATACTGCCACAGCCTATGTCCAGATGGGCAAATACAGGTAAACAAAGGAGGCAGGTAAGCCACCTTCTTTGGCTAGGAAAACACTCAGAGGGACTGATCAAACCCCAATGTGGAACTTTCTCAGATATGAATGACCATTTCCATCACTTCCAAGTCATAAATAATACTCCCTGGATATTGTGGTAAACTCTAAACTGGCTTTTGCCTTTATAACTTCCTGTACTTTCTCATCATTATTTTCTTCTCTTTTTAATACAAGTCAATTCAGGTACTCTGTTGCTCAAAAACCTCTAATGACTTATCATTTCCTTCTGAGTAAATGCCAAAGTATACAATAACCCAAGACCCATGTAGCTTAGCTTCCCTTATCTTTCTGACCTCTTTTTCTAATCTCTCTAATCCCTTGTTCTGCCATCATCCCGGTGCATCTGCAAACATTCCAGTGCCTTTGAACAACACTGGCTATTCAAATTTGCCTGAATTGTCTCCCCATTTCTCCCTCAGATATTTGTACAACCAACACCTCATCTCTTTTAAGTACCATCTCACTATCCTTTATGAAAGTTGTTGCTCAAGCAGTGTCCCAGCTGCAAGGAGATTTTGAAGTGTGTGTGTGTGTGTGTTTTAATCTGTAGAATTTCTTACTAGTTGTCATATATGTGTACTGGTTTACTGTGTGTCCCTGCAGAATGCATGCATCAGAAGAGCCGAATTTTTTGTGTTCTTTTCACTAACCTATTCCCAGTGTACAGAACAGCACCAACCACCAAATAATAAATATCTTTTGAATGAATAAAAGATAGTGAACATACGGTTTTCGTGCTTATAACATACACAACCTTAACTTAATAAAAAAAAGTGGTATCCAACTCCTTGCTGAGATAAACCTTTTTCTGTTCATTAGGTGCCATGTTTTGTACTATACCATATAGCCATAGTTTCACCTGCCTACATATCTACCATATGATTAGGCCTGTGTATGTGACTCAAGGGTAATGAATCCAGAACAATCAGGTCATGGACTCCTCAGTGATGTGGATGAAAAATCTCTAACCTAACAGGGATGACAATGACTAGCTAGTCAAGTAGAGTTTCTTTTCTAGGAATCTAAAGAAGGAACCAAGAAAAAATTTTTTAGACAGAGAAGAAAAGAACTACAAAGGAAAAGAGAAAATGACCTACTTCCATAAATGACAATGCTCAGGATGGGGTAGAACAGTTGCTGCTCAAGTAGAGGCCCAGCTACAAGGAGTTTCTGAAGTTCTCTGAGATTCCTGTCTTTCCTATTACTATATGTGATGTCACAGTGAATCCTTACCAATTGTAGAAGTTGTAAAGTCTCTCTTTCTTGCCTAAATCAAGCACTCATAAACCAAACACTAGCTAGTTACAGGAAAAACATAATTTTTGCCTGACTTAGGCAGAAGGATCTTCCAGATTCAAATTTCCTAATAATGATAAGATGAAAAAGTCATTGAACACTTAGGCAATGGTAGCTATTAACACTAGTAGGTGTGTATATAAAAGTATTTTAAAATCAATAAAATGTTACACAAACATCCAAATCTTACAACTTCTACTTTGTCTGATTGCATTCTTGTCCCATTATACCCTAGAGGAGTCACATAGATGAGAGCAAATTTTGAAGAGAAGAAATCAACTTACATAAATATTCGGCTCAAATCCACTCAGTGGGTTTTCATCTCATTCAGAATTAAATTAGGGCTGTGTTGATAGCCACAAGACCCTGGCTCTCTCTTTCCTGCCTATGTCCTTCCATTCTTCCCTTGTTCTGATACTTCAGCCTCTCCATCTCTTTGGGTCCCTTTATTTTGCCTTAGTGATCTGACACCAGCTAACCCCTTTGTCTGGTGGCCTTCTTCTCATTATTCAAATCTTAGATCTAATGCCATCTTTTAAGAAACTCTTCTCCAGGGGCCCGCCCTGGTGGCGCAGTGGGTTAAGCAACGCTCTATGAAGCAAACCACAGCCACTGCAGCATGAGTTCGATCCCTGCCGCTGGCTGGGGAGGTGACCCACATGGCGTGGCAGACCTCTCCTGCCTTGCCCGCTGCTCCCCTCAGCAGTGTGTTTCTGTCAATCTGCCTGTTCTGCGTCCTGCTCTGTCTGGTGGATTCTCTCACCACCCCCACACCTCTGACCTGTACCCTAATGCTTTTACACATAAATAAATAAATCTTTAAAAAAAAAAAAAAAAACTCTTCTCCAGTCATTCTAAGAGCCACACTGTCCAGCAGTCATCAGCCATATGTAGCTCTTGAGCATCGAAATGTGGCAAGTCTGAATCAAAACAGGTGACAAACAAGCATGAAATACACACTGGATTTCACTTACAAGATGAAAAAAGTATTTAAATGTTTTATCAATATTACACACTAACATTTGGCACATATTAAGTGAAATAAAAATTATTTCACACTTAAAACTTTTTAACGGGGCTGCTAGAACACTTAAAATTACATATGTGGCTTGTATTACCTATTTCTGATCTATATCATCACTCAGTTTATTTTTGTCTTAGTTTTTATAACTGGAATTTTTTCACTTGTGAGTTGATAACCTCTTTGCACTACAAAAATGAGTGCTCCAGTAGGGCTGGGACTTTGTTATGTTCACTAATGTATTTCAAGCACTGAAATAGTGACTGCCAGATAGCAAATGCAAGTTGATAGGGCCTGTGTATGTGAGATTCAGGAATGATTAAGGAATAAAGGCATGGGGGCTTTTTCATCACCCCTATTCTCCTTTCAATGGATTCTGCTCAATTGGGCCTTCATGTCTATGAAAGAAATATTTTATGCTATGACACTACTGTTTATAGAGACCAAAAATCAGCAAGTCTTTTCTGTAAAGGACCAAGCAGTGAATATTTTAGGCTTGCAGGACTAGGCTGTCACTGTCACAACTACTCAAGTCTACAGCTATAGCATGAGTACCGTCTAGACAATATGTAAACAAATAAGCAGGGATGTCTTCCCAGTAAAACTTTATGAAATAGTTGCTGGGCTGAATTTGGCCCATGGGCAGTAGTTTGCAGGTAGTTGATGTAGACAGACCAGATGAGGCTGTAGAAAGCAAGAGAAAGAGAGAGGAGAGAGAAGAGAAGAGAGAGTTCTTTCCCGGAGATGTGAAGCATATTCCCAATCTTCAAATGCTTATATATTAACTATTGAAAGAAGACAGAGATATTTTGATAAAATTCATAAATTTGTACCTATTGAGGTCACATTCAAAAACCCCTACATTAAGGTCGATGGCTCATGATATACTGGGAATATTGAGTAGGATATGGAAAAGCTGCAGAAATGGGACATTTAACTAGCAAAAGAGAGATTCCCTTCAACTGATGTCCCTCCATGACGTACCATGGAGTGACAAACATTTATTCTTCAGGTAACAGTAGAAAAAGCCTTGAGTCCTACTGAAATCTGTTGAGCAGACTATATCATTGTGCAGACTTACTACACAGCTAGAGATTTTGTATATATAATGTATATATACAAATGTATAACACAAAGTTTGAAGTCTTCAGGAAAAATCTTTTTAAAAATATCTATGTCTGATCTGATCTCTTATGCTTTTCATAAAGCTAATTTTATATTTCCCAACAAAACAAGGAATAGGGAAGAAGAAAGTAATTCCGTTTGATTTTTGTTGACTTAGGATTGGGCTCAATAAGTAACAAGGATGTCATTCTATGGATTCCATGGAAGCATCTTCAGGATCTCCAACATGTACAATTACTCCAAAATTTTTAATACAGCCTAATGAGAGATCTGTAAATGCCCTGAAAAACAGATAAAAGTAGTTTTTAAACAGATAAAAAAAACCCACCACTTTAGAACAAACAATTCAGTTGATTGAATTAGTCATCTAATTCCTGAAAAGCGTGACTATAGTCACCTATTTCCCATGTGTGATCTTGCAGGAGCAGGTGGTTTAAGTTTCCAGGACATACACTCCTTCCTTGGTTAGGCACTTGGGAAGGGGAAGAGAGCTGACCCACAGTCAAAGCCAACATTACTGCTAGCCAAATTCACTTTCATTGTCTATTAACGTGCAAGTCCTTTCTCTCCATTCCTCTCCAAGTTGCCCTCTCTTATTATCCATCTCACTGCTGATGTGGCGTTGCTCCTGCGGTTTTTCCAGGAAAGAAGGTGATTACCAGCTGAATGACAATTGGGTTAAACAAGTCCGCAGTGAAGAGCCAGCTGCTGAAATTTGACATTATAACTACTACTTACAGTGGCATTTCTAGAGAGAAACTTAAACATAATCATTGAAGTCACATCCTTTAGTGCATGTCTATACAAGAATAGTGGATGAAAAGTGGGGAGGAGGGAGAGAAGAATGAATAATAACATTTGTGTGGTGCTTTCCAGTTTTCAAAGTACTTAATATACTTTATTGTATAGATTTGAATAGAATGAGGTGAGACAGTATCCCATATACATAAGTCACTTCCATGCATAACCATCCTATTACACTGATATTCTCTCTTATAAAGGCCTAAATGGGGGAACTAGGGCAGAAACTCAGTTGGTAAAAGGCAGAGAATAATAACCAGTGGTTGAAAGCAAGTGACATGCACAAAATCCACATAACTAGTCTGTGGATATCTGGGACCAGAACAAAGGGTGGTCTTCTTTCATTTTGTCCCCTAAATATTTCTCCCTAGAATTGAGGACTAAGTTCTAGGGGAAGAGAAAAATTAGGCAGATTTATTTAAGTTGGCTACCGAAGCAGGAGTAGATAAAAATCTATACTAAGAGGAATCTCCCTTATTCTGTAACCTGCTTGCACAACACGACCTACATCTCTACAAAGTTTTAATCCCAACCAAATTTTTTCTTAAAAAGAAAATTCAGACTCGAATGTGTAAGCCACAAGAATTTAATACAGCTTTAACTCTCTCCCATGTCTAATCACTACTTTAGATCTTGACAAAAAATAAAATGAAAGAAAAGTAGAGAAATCAGGAGGAGGAAAGAGCTGGTAAAAGGAAAAGGGAGATGCCCAACTGTTAAGCCTGCTAGAACACAGCTCAGAAGATAACTTGAGTTTCCCTTGTTCATTTCTTTTCCTCTTCTCTCTCAAATGTTCATATTTTTTCTTTCCTCCCCATGCTTTCTTCAGGTATTGCTCATTTTCCTTCTTTATTTCTACTTTCTGCTTGTGTATTTAGACCCAACAAGGACCATCCAAGTCTTTTTAAATACCTTTCTGACTGCCCTTCCCACTTCTATCCACTGCCCTCTCCATTGATAAGAGTGGGGAATCAGCATATGGTTTGACAGGGTTCCACCTTAATACCTAAATCACAGGATTTCACTGGGAGACACTTCTAAGCACTAAGATCACTCTGCTGTTGGAGATGAGAGAGGAGAGTGAGAACAGAGGGTTCAGCAGCCTCCTTTTTAAAATAATAGCAGGAAAAAAGAAAAATTTCTTTCTATTTCTTATCATTCTCTCTTCCTTTTTCCACAACCTACACAAAGTCCATGTCCAGGAAAGTAATCATGTCCTTACAAGAAGTAATTTCAATGCTTCTGTGGGGTCTTTTTTAGCTGGGTGAGCAGCCATTAAAGGTACATGGTCCAGCCAAGTCTTATTCCTCATCTTGGCAGGCCCAGGGGGGTACAATGCATAGCAGGAGGAGTGTGAATGAGTGAAATTAATGCTGCTTTATGTGGGAATGGAAAATACCAGCATGGCAGTGAGAGGTGAAGCCTTGCAAATTGTAGGTTAATTTGGTGAATATTTCTCTTCTACATTTAGTACTAGGTGATTGCCTCTGTAGCTAAAAGTTTTTAAGGACCACCTAAGGAATATTTGGTATACACATGGAATAACAATTTCAGAAAATGTTTTAAAAATGATTCCAGACAACTTTAAAAAATCAGTGACAATAAAACTATTTAAATGCAACACTGTATTTCACACAAGTGTTAAGCATTTATTTAAGAACAAAAATTTATTGAGAATGTTCTCTGTGCCAGACAGCATTCTCAGTGTGGGAAACACAGTTGTGAAAAAAAAAAAAAAAGTTCCTTTTTTCATGGAGCCTCATGGACAAAGGGAAGTGTATGGGAGAAAAAGCCTCTCCTCAAATGATCCTCCTGTATCTGGTAATATGCACTCTTTGGGTTATTCTCAGTGGATAATTGAAGCTACTAAAGACAACTAAAGTTGTGAAGGAGAGTTATTTCCTCACAATGAAATATCTGTTTATAATGACCAGAGATCTCAGGCCAAATTCTGCAACACACTTATTTATTGACTAAATATTCTTTGGCAAGAGGACAAAATATTTTATAGACTTAACCTAGACATATTCAATGAAGTCAAGACCTCACTTTCTATAAGAAAAATTAACTCTAGGTAGCAGCGGCAAGTTTTCTAAGATAGGGGAAGGAATGTACTGTCATCAGAATTCTGCAATCAGAAATCCCTAATGCTGGCTGTGCAGAGTGCTTTGGGATTCAACCTCAGTGAGTCCCTCCTTCAGAACTAACATAGGCCTCTGAGGAATAGTTACATGCAAGGGTACAGAGAATTTCACTTCAAATATCCTGCTAATACATATGTTGCTAGTTTTACCAACAGAAATCAAAACTGACATCCAGTATGCTAATCAGCAAACATTGGTTGCCCAATGAGCCAGGGGGTAACAGAGGGTTCACAGTGGCTGGATGGGCAATGAAGTTCGGATTGGTAAAATGCTTGTTGATGAGACCATAACTGAGAATTCTTGATAGTATGTTTAACTCTTCTCACCCAAAATTCAAACTCATCCTAGCTGAAATACTAAATTATAGATCTCTATCTAGAGAGACCACTCTAGATTCTTCAAATTTTGGGCCTGTTACAATTTACCAAGAAGGCAGAACTTGGGAGAGGTACCGGTTTGAGGAGAAAAATCAGAAGCTTATTTGAAATGATTATTGATTATCAAGCAGAAGAGATGTTACATAGGAAGTTAAATAAATGACTTTAGAGTTTATCATATAAATGAGAGACAAGAGTTTGGGGATTATCAGGCTCTTGTTAATTAGAGTTATAAAACTGATGAAATCACTTAAGGAAGGATGTTGATATTGTTAAAGACATGTTCTGGGAACCAAGCCCTCAGGGCACTTCAGCATTAAATGGTCAGGATGTTAATGATGAAGATAGTGATAAAAGCCAGCATACACATAGCACTTACCATATATACCACACACTACTTGAGCACTTTAAATACACTTGTTAATTTAATCTTCATACCGTCCCATGATTCAGTTATTATTATTACTTCTATTTTACAGATGAGGAAACTCAGAAAAGTTCTGCAACTTACACAAGGTCACAGTTTATAAGAGGAGAAAAAAAATCATAGAAACAAGAAGTCAGAGAAGGAGCAGTCAGCAAGAAGGAGGAATGCCAAGACAGAACGCCATTGTGGGGCTAAGTGAAAAGAGTGATTCACGAAGGTGGGAAAAATCTAATGCCAAATGCTTTTATAGGTCAAGTTAAAATAATTTAGAGGCATGGGCATAGGTGGCCTTATGAAGATCAGTTTTATTAGAGTGGGGGTGATGAAAGCATAATTGGAGTTGATTTGAGAGAGAGTGGGTAAAACAAAGGTGAAGAGAAAGCATGGAAAAACTGCTGTAGAGTGGAGTAAAATGTAGGACAGTGTGTAAAAATGTATCTGACATGTTTGTATGCTGATGAGAGTGACAGAATGGAGTGGTAAATATAGATGGCAGAAGAGCAAGATAGAAAATTGAAGAGTAGGTCATTGTAGAAGTGTTTAGGTCAAAATAATAAAAAGAAATACTGGTTTTAAATAAGGATTAGGAAAGTATGCACTAATTGGTTGCAGAGGCTGAGTATTATCTGTATACATGTTATCTGTATACATATTATCTGTATACATGTAGACTGGTATAGTTGGAGGTGAGAGCATAGAATTGTCACTTGATCACTTAGTGAATTAAAAAGGAAAGTCATTATTTGAAAATGAGATGGAGAGAATCTGGTGGTTTGAGCTATGCTATGTGAAGCTAGATATGAAATATTCATTTAGGAAACTGAAAAGTGAGCAGACTAAGAAGTATAGAAAGAGAGCCAGATAGCCCTAACAATCTGACCTTAGTGGTCAATAGTCAATGGGAAGTCACCAGCTCAAAGTGCAGGAAATGTTGAAAGGGAAGTTTCACGAAGAAAGCAAAATATAATCAGCAGAAAACCAATGTGTGGAGCCGGAAAAAAATGCAAACTTTCTAACTAGGCAGCTGTAATGTATGAATGTTTTATGGTCCACAGAACAAAAACACCAGGCTGGAGACATTTTATGTCCCATCTACTATCACATGAAAATTACAATGCGGTTTCAACAGAGACTTCTGATACAGTGTGAACCAAAGGATGAGGAGGAAAGGACATCACAAAGAAGGTCCTGTCCATGTAATAGGCACTCCTATGGAGGAGCTACTAATCGATGGGAGAACAAAACAAAATAAAACAGACAATCCTATTTTGTTCACCTGCTAAGAGCGGAAGACAATGGAACTGCTCATATCATAACTGTAGTCTGCTCCTTTGATCTTCTCTCCCGCAGGGAGTGGTTAAAACAGCAATTATTAAGCTGTAGAAGGAGAGTAAATTCGAAACAAGGATGACAAAAGGACCAAGTAATCGCTCTAGGTCTGCTGCAGAGTATACTTTGTGGAGAGAAGACTTGTCATGAAATAAATTCTGGAATTTCATGACTTACTCATAAACTGAGACAATGTTTTTGAACTAAAGTAACTTAGAACACTATTGTAAATAGTAAGCATAAGAGTCATGGAACAAATATACCCCCATTTATTTTTAAAATTCAGGGGAAGGAAAAGCTTTCCCTTATTCAATAATCTTAAACTCATAACAAAAGATCAAATCAAATTTGTCATTTGTTCAATATATTAGTTAGACAATTTTCACATCTTTAAACTTCTTTTTTTACCCTTCTACTAATGTAAAAATTACTAATTGACACATATAAGTTATTGTGAAAAGTAAACATGTATTGGTAGATTTGTCAAAGTTCTTGAAGTTCAGATCAAAGACCCAGATATTGGAAGACTATTTTCATATTGAAACACTATTTTCATAGCACTTGACAAATGCTCTGGTGAAGAAAAGGACAGTTAAAGGTGTGTTAAAGTAGAGACACCACCACACCAAAAAGCTTGAGTCTTCAGTCTCATTGCATTGTGAAAAGATTCTCTTCACATGAATACTGCAGTATTTTGATGTGGTCCTAAAATACTGCAAAATGGATAGTTGATGTCATCTTCAACTATTAAAAATCAAGGGGTGACAGAAACTAAAATTGTTTTGTGTATGATTAAGCTCCATAGTTTGGATTCCTGAAAACTTTGCTGATATCACAATCTCAACATTTAAGATAATTTGAATATTTTTATTCAAATTTATCCCTTGACCAGATAGTTAGAGTCAATCACCTGCAGTTGTTACACCTGCCTTGTTTGCTAAACTTGCTTCCCTTTTATCAAGTTCAATTGGTTCTAGTTTGCTTTGAAAACCACAAAGCCCTGGTCAGCTAATATCCTGCTTCCTGCTATCCTAGTCTGGTCCTAAAACTAGGACTCCTCAGACAGAGAGAACTTGCCCTCACAAGAAGTATGCCTGGCTGAATCCTTGATTGAATTTCTCTCTACATTCCTATCATCATATCAATAAAGTCAGAGAACTCTAGACATCATAGAACTGGGCTAGACTGAAAAAAAAAAAGATGATAGTTTGATTATCTTCACAGCTCACTATTTCCTTCAATAGGATAGCAAGTCATATATTGACCAAAAAGTAGTCTCTGGGCATAAAGTTGTTCTGGTTGGCCTTCAGGTGTATCTTTATTTGCATCCCTTTTTTCTGCCATTATTGATCACAACATATCATTTCCAGTTTATGTCATATCTCACAAAGTAATAAAAAGTTATATGTCCTGTAGTGTGGCTCCTTGGTAATTTACAAAATTGTCCTAATCCTTCTCCCTCACTAGACAGGTGTCAAGAGATGTTTTAGACTCTGCACACCTGTTCTTTCATCCACTTGTAAAGAAAAATACCTGTCCCTAGACATAAATAATAGCATTTGCTCTTTTGCTTTGTGCCATTGATGTTTAGTAATGCCCAAGTGGTATCTTTTGATTTCAAAATTGCTAGTGTTTTATTCTGAGTTATCGCTAAGGAATTCCTTTGTCATTAATGCTGCACAAGTTTCACAGCTAAGAACAAGACCTGAAGCCATACCAGTGTGCACTAATATACTTTGAGTCATGCATCTGGAATTTTCTTCTGCTGCCTATTTTGATAATGAAGAATTCCTTCTTTTTTTTTTTTTTTACCATAAAGCATCATTTTAATTATATCTGGAGAGGGGGGCAATTTTACTAAAAAAGTTACTGTGCATAATTCTATTTGCCATGAATTCATGCTGCTCTTTTGGAATTCACATAAAGCACTGGAAACTAAAGGTAACTGTTTATGCAATGAATAAGATCCATTTTTCAGAAATCCAACTTTTTGCTTTCTATTTGATGTCTTATTTCAAAGTCTCTTAGTAAAAATCACAAATACACTTATAGCAGCACATATTAAATTCCTGTTGAAGTTTATCTAATTATAGATTCTGGCATTAAGGTTAATACTTTTACCAGTGTTTCTTTTTTGTGTCATTCTTAAGACATTTACCTATTTTTGAGAATTTGGAACACATCAAAACACACAAGAAATGCACATTTACCAGAAATCGGCATTAACATTAAAATACCAAGAAAATATGTTGGCTAAAATGAATGGTGCCTTATTCACTGGATGTCAGTAAGGTTAAACTTCCCAGTACAAGGTCTGAACGCATATTCAGACTCCTTATAAATGTGTCTTTTTTAAGAATGCTACTGCATTTCTTTGAAAATTACTATTTTTGAATTTCAGATTTGTGAAATGTGAGGGATAGAAATTGTTTGCTTTTTCTTCTGCATCTGTCAAGCTTCAGGCTATGTTCTGGGGGCCATCATACTTTGTGAAGTAAAGTTTACAGTAAGTATATCTGAGGGTTGTCTCTGTGAGGTGTGTATGTGTGTTTGTGATAGGTAGATGGGTGGTGGGCAGGTCTGCGTATGAGACAAAGAGACCTAACAATTATGTGTTGTATGTTAAGAATAAAGAGATGTATTTTTAACTTCCTCCTACTGGTAAGAAAACTTCAAAGGTGACTGAATTTGAAGAGCCAAGTCTCATCTGGGATAGTTATGGAATGTGTACCAGCAGGTCAAAATGGACTCTCTTGCCTGAACCACCAAAACATTATTTTAGGGACAAAAACATAGGCTTAGAAAGCCAAGAGAAAACCCCAAAGTCTGTGTGTTATACATAAAAAGTATACAAGTATATATGTAGAAGAAAATCATTTCATCACCCTTACCCTATCCTTTTTGTTCAGACTCTCCTGGATTATTGTAATAGCCTATAAATTAGGCTTCTGCCTCCCTACAGTATTTTCTGAAGACAAAAGTCAGAGTTGTCCTATTAAAATAAAACCAGATCACAATGCTCCTCTGTTTAAAGTCAGTCTATAAATCATAATTCTTATATTAGCGCATGCATATATATATAAATAAAATGGTGTGTGTGTGTGTGTATAATGGTATGCATAAAGAACAGTTGTTCCTCTTGCTCAACCCCATCTCATTATCTACTATTTTTCTCTTTGCTCACTAGTCACACTAGAATACCTAGCCATGCTGACCTTCTAAAATATTCGTGGAATCATCTTTTCTCAGTGCCTTCGCAATTTCATTCAGCCTAGAATACACATCTCTCTCTGTATTTATTATGCACTTTACTTCCTCACCTGCTTTTGGTGAACTCAAATGTCATGTTCCCAGTTTGGTTTTTCTTAAATACCCTATTAAAAATTGTATTCTCTCCTCCAGCCCAGTAATAATCAGCCTTCTTTCTTGTTTTCCTTATTTCCATTTGGTAAATTATATTGTGGATTTATTTCTTTGTAACAGAGAAATGTTACTCTTTTTCAACATAATTTCCATTTGGCTTAGATATTCCCCTGTTCTCCTCATTGCTCTATATCACATATGAAACATTATTAGGCACACAGTAAGTACTTAGTAACTTTTTGTTGTGTAAAAAATGGACTGTGAGGGCAGGAGTCTGGGTTTTGGAAAGAGCCCAGTCTTAGTGGTAGGAGGTAACCCTCTCCAAAGCAGCTGGAGATGTGCACAGTGAGTTAGAAGATGAAGAGAAGAGAAAGGTGCTTTGTAAAAGAGAATTAGGGAGCAGAACTTCATAAACGGACAATACATATGATGAGTTCAACCTCGAGGAGTTTCCCCTTGGACTATAATGTTATATATGACTTTCCAATTTGACTGTCTTGTTTTATATAATGTAATTTCTGTTACTTTCAGGCAAAAATAGTAAAATTGATATACCCAAAATAAGCCTGGTAGTTGTTGGAAAGAAAACACCTGCCCTCCTCCATGGAGTACCCAGGGGCAGTGCCTTGTCCAGGAGCTTGCGCGTACGTGTGTGTGTATGTGTGTATGTGTGTGTGTTGTGAGAGCCAGGCCATGATCATAGTTAAGTGAATAGTGACCACAACAGGGCATCACACCAGAGATCAAGCCCCAGATGGCAGCTTGTGAGACAACTTCACGGGGAAGGGCAAACTGATATTACAGACATATAAGTAAGGAAAAACACCTGCCAAATAAAAAAATACCTGTTAGGTTGTCTTATTCTTTTAATTCTTGGCTAGTGTTTGTTCTAGTGGCCCAATTCACACTTTGTACTCAGCTCATCCTATTTCAAACATTTATGGACTCCGATTCCCTAATTTATATTATAGGCACAAAAATTCCAACAGGTTAACTTATCTCAATGTATATGTCAATTTATGTGTCTTCCAATACTCTTGACTCTGTCTCTTACATAAATCTTGGCGCTTGAATCTAAATTTAAGTAATTGTAAACAGTGTGCCTGCCTTCATCTACTTGGAATTTACTAAAAACCCTAGCAAAAAGACAATTAAAAGAAGAGGAGCTATACAAAAAAAAAAAAATTACTGTGATCTATGCAGACTTTTCTTTCTTTTTTTTTTTTTCCATCCACAATTTCACAGCCAACATGAAAATATTCCCCTAAAGAAATCCAAACTTATGTGGGTATTTTTTCCACCTCCCTAATGGTTATATTTTCTAAGCCCATTTCATGTTTTAAGAAATGAGAAAAGGAAAAAAAAAGTTTTATGTTGGTTTGAAATAATTGTGTGATTTTGTCATTTTGAAATGAAAACAACCTGGGTTCTTGCAAGGACATTTTACCCAACCTTTGTTCAGCCCCAACCAGCAGAGCCCAAAGGCTGGACAAGCCTAGTTTTGGAAATATTGTCTGATTCTGTGAAGTCACACGATATTGCAAATGTTCCATTGGCGTGTTGTTCCTTTCCCCTACAATAATTGCCTTTCTTTTAGATTTCAGTGTTTCCCTTTTGTGTTTACGATAACAGAGGGATGCTTTATTGCATTTCACCAGGCCGGTTGCCATGGTGATCAGCAGTTGCTGTATGCTGTAAAAATAACCCTCCTTCCTTGATAGATTTCACTTGAGTGAAAATAACCCTTAAAAATAGGTTGAAATTTACATACTAACTCTTCTGCAGGTTCAAGGGGGGAAACGAATGAATTACCTCGTGATTTGACAAGCTATCAGGCCAGGCCCCACTGGATGAGGCTTGAACAGAGAAGTTTGCCATAGGTCAGTGTGAGGCCCACCAAATTTCAGTATGAAACTATCAAATACTATTGTCTTTTTCCATTAGTGTGGCATGATGACTTAAGGTATTTTAAGGAAAATTACAATTTCTGAAGGCATTAAGGTGTGCAGGAGCTGGTGACTCATGGGTCATATTATAGGAGGTGTCTACACTAGATCATCATTCCCTAAAACTACATTCCAGAGATATAAGTGGGATGCTGTTCCAGAAGATGTTGATAAAATGCTCTGTAGTCACATATATTTGAGAAAGGTAACTTGTCATACCGATAACACATACTATCATGTGGATGTGTGAGACACTTTTTAAGATAAAGATAACTTATCTGTATTTATATATATACTCCAACCTATTTAAGCATGGCTATCATACTATATAATAATGACAAGAACCCCCTTTTTAAAAAGTTTTAAGATCCTTTAAATTCTTCTTTAGTACGAATTTTTATCATTTCATGAAGCTGGCTTAGCAGGCTGGAGGATCACCCACAAATTTCTTTTGCCATGTTTTTGCCAAAGAAAATGAAGATACAAAAATAAACAAGCAGGATGTGGCAATAGTAAATACATGGGAAATAAACACCATAGCAAAGTCTCACAGAAGTTAATAGGTTGTGGAGGGAAATTTATCTATACATTTGATTTAAGAATAAAAATATAATTGTCTTACATACTTAACTTTAGAACTCTGAATTAATTAGGATTTTAAATATCAACACATGTGTCTATAATGAACTCTTGGTTTTTAATGTTTATGTAAAGGACTATTAAATACATACATGCATTATATCTGTACCTCCCTCCAATATATTAAAGCCATTGCTAGTATATTATAGATTTTCCCTCATTACATTTCCACATCTGGAATCATCTTCCGGTTCATATGTCTCACATCATTATTGGATATATTTTTTCCAACTATAAATCAAAATTTAATGATTTATTATCCTGTCTAAAACCCAAGGATTCCTGGAACCAATTGGGTATTTCCTGATGTGCTAGCCAAACACCTAAGCTCTAACTAAATTGAAATAATTTTATATGGCCAGCATATTCCTTTTATTTCTTAGGTTGATGATTTGAAGATACCAATTCTGATGTGCTAAAAACTTTCCCAACTGCTTTGTTTTTGGAAATAAAATTTTCCAAACTGACCTCCTATACTCACTCCATTAAGAGAAGGACTCATGGCCTGAAATTTTAACAGTGGTGATAAATTAAGTGTACTCATTTTGCTTATATTTAAAGATAGCAATATACTATGATATTGTATATGTGTATATGTATGTATACTTGTGTATGTGTGTATATATACTTATTTAAACATGTGTGTGAGCTTAAGCACATAATATATATAAAGGAAAAAATCCCAACTCTCAGTGTTGGATGGGAAATATTTATCTTCCCTTTAACCTTGAACCCTACCTCACACCATATTAAAAATTAACTTCAGATTTATCATGTTCAACTCTAAGAAGAAAACATAAGTAAAGGTTTTACAGTATTGAACTAGACAAAGATTTCTTGGGAAATAAAAGGTAATTGTCTCAAAAAGAAAAAAATACATAAATCAGACCACTAAAACTTAAAAATTTTGCCCATTTGTGAACATGCTTAAGAAAATAAATAAGCAAATCACAGACTGGAAAAATACTATATATATGCAAACAGGTATATATTGAGAGTCTATATTATATATATAAGATTATATATACATATTTATACTCTTAAATCAACAATAAAAGTTTAAACTCCTACAAATCAACAATAAAAAGACAGATGAGACAAAGTTTCTATTATGAATTGGCAAGAGACTTGTACATATACTTCATGAAAGAGGATAGAAATATGGCCAATAAGTATGTGAAATGGTCCTCAACATCATTATTAATCAAAAAAATGCAATTTAACATCTTAATGAGAAACCATTTCACACTTAGTAAAATAACTAAAATTAAAAAATCTATCAGCAAGGAGGCAGAACAACTGTAACCCTTAAATGCTTATGATAGGAGTGTAAAATAGCTGCCCATTTGCAAAACTGTTTGGCATTTTTTTTGTACAACTGGCCATATACTTAGCCTATGATCCAGCAAGTACAGCTCTATGAGGAGTAATACTATGTGTACACAAAAAATGACTTAAGCAAGAACTTTCACATCAGAATTATTCACCACAGTAAAAACTTGAGGCCCACATATCCATCAACTGCTAAGTTTTGAAAAATTATGGTGTCCTTCTATAATGGAATATTAGCTAGCAGTAAAGAGAACTGAACCACTTACACATGCTACAGCATGAATGAATCTCAAACACACCATGTTGAGTGAATGAAACCAGAACCAAAGAATCCACATGGTATGATCCCATTTATAGTGAGCCGTCGAGCTATACTAAGTGGAGAGAAGTCAAAATTATGATGGCCTCAAAGAAAGAGACTGAAGGGAAAGGAAATTGTCTGGATAAAATATTCTGTATTTTTCTTGAGATTGTATTTACATGAACACATTTTCCAAACTCATCAAACTGTTTACTTAAAAGCCATACATTTTATTCCTTAAAAATTATATCCCTGTTTATTAAAATAAAAGAAAATCAATAAAGAAAAGTCTGGTGTTCTGAATTTTATATTACTTTACAGATTTCTATTTTCAATTATATGGATTTCTTTCTCATTGCTTCACTCAGTCAGACACATGAGCCATATAAAATGGAATAAAGAAGCCCTAACAGGCAGGCAGATACTCATTATCGTGTCCTTTGTCTAATTAACAGAGGGGAAAAAATTCTTAGCTGTGACCTTAAAGGTGACCATGATTTTGGAGTTCTGATGCTTATTTTTGAGTGTTTGACTTAGAACCCCAGGAAGGTGGAAAGAAATGAAGATGTTTAATTCTCGTTTCTGACTTTCTTCATCTGAGATGTCATTACTTGGTGTGTGCTGAAACACGCTGTAGCTTTTCCTTTGTATTGTTCTTCCTATTTGAAGGAGTTGGGAAAGGGGACCCAGAAATTGGAAAAGAGAGAACATGAAGTTCTCTATCTTCTTTTAAAAATATAAAAGTAAAAATCCTCCTTTTTCCTTTTGTTTTCTAATCCTTGTGTAGATTCCAAATAGCAGAAAAGATGAAAATATTTGTTGACAAATATACTGTCATCTTCTATGCGGACAAATACAGTATAATTTTATGTGTAATCCTTAATCTTTGGCTGCTCTGTCTTTTATTTAGAAATTTATTAAATGATTTCTGAAAGAGTAAAATATTGTACTTGACCCTCTCAAAGGCAAGAGCTATGCCAAATTCATCTTTACCGTGACACATAAGAATGGTGGCTAAGTCAGATGAGACTCAATATATGGTAGCTAAATTAACATATGCCTGAGTGAAGTGCATGCTTTTAAAGATTTTATTACGTATTACGAAAATGAATACTATCATAAAACTCGTATCATTGGGGTGACAATTTTAGTATCTCTAATTTTATCAGGAGAATATCGTTATGATTCTCCTTACAGAATTGCTACCAGATTTGTTCTGAATGCTTTCACTAGTATGTGGTGTAACCAAAGATTTTTTTTGGTCCTTAGCCTTCTATAAGTAAATTTTGGCCCTTAGCCTTGTATAAGTAAAATTTATTTGCCTTCCTATCTTGATTGCAGTATAATTTAATGAATAAATGTTGATCAAGTATTGAGATGTGCTAAATAACTGGTCATCAGGGCTGCTTAAATGGGGAGGGAAGGATATGTGAAAAGCAATATTTTAATTGAATAGCTATTAGAGAGAAGCGATGGAAACATCCATTTCAATGTACATTTGGGACTTTCATTTACCTCCATCTCTTAAGTATTTTGGTTTCCTTGTTTTTTATTTCCCCTCCAGAATGAAAGTGATAACAAACTAAGGCAATATGACTTGTATTTTTGTAAAGTGAGTCTTTTGTTGTCTTTTGAGTAAAGATGCCACTGTGTACTTGAAGTTGTGCTTGGAGAGAAACAAAGCCTTTGTAATCAAAGGCAAAGAAAGCACATTTAAGCATTTAATGCTTGCATCTTGATGATTTCATTATTGACTTCTATTAAGCTCTCTCTGGGCTAAGAACCAAACTCCCCCACAGCTCAGCAAAGCTGCATTGCTGGATCTATTTGCTATTAAGTTTAAATCCTCATTTCTCCCCATGACACACTTATTGGCTTGGGATGACTTCCTCCTGGTCCTACGGAGACATCTGCAGATGCCATATTAAGTTGCTAACCCTCTATCCTCTCTACCATCTCCAACAATACTTTGCTGAATCTCTTTACTCTCCTTGCTCTCGCTCTCACTCCCTCGTTCTGTGTATGCTCATACTCTGCTGCTTCAGCCACACTCCCCTAATCCTGAAGGCCTTTCTTCGTTTTGAAACAGAACCAAATTCTTCTTGCAAGGTGAGCCCAACCATCAGAAGTAAAGTAATGAGATTATTATTAAAAGTACACCTTGATAGTGGAGTATCCATCAACCTGTCATAGAAATCTTATCTCTGAAGCTAGTCTCATCAATCTGACCTTTCAATTACTATCCCCAGTTCATGACTCTAAGTATATATATAACTCAGAGATGGAGTATGAGATATACAACTCTTTGTTTGGCACCTGCGACACTTGGTGCAACTGGATGTTTCTTTTGTGGAACCCAGGGCCTCCTTTCAAACTGAATTTTATTAGGATCAAATGTCATCATGTTACTCTGGCCTGTGTATTAAGTTGGTGCTAGTTGATGCAATGTGTGGAATCCTCAGTATCAGAGGATAGCACAGTAAAAGTTTATTTCTACTTAGGTAATGGTCATAGAAGATTTCCCTGTTTGGCAATTGGTTTTCTTCCAAGTGGAGATTCAGGGACTCAAGTCAAGTGCCTCATCCACAGATCTGCCTCCACTCACCCTTCCTACCAAACAGTGTTGGCATATATTCTGGCCTCATTTGGTAGATGAGGACAAGAAATAGATCAACTGCTTCTCAAAGACCCTCATCTTGATGTGACACATGTCACTCCCCCTTACATTTATGAGAACTAGTTACGTCACCACAATTGGTTGTAGCTGGGAGGCATCATCTCAGTCAGAACAGCCAAAGCCCACTGACAATTCATCATGAAGGAAGGAAGAGTAAGAGTCTTTGGTGCACTGCTGGTCCAAATCCCTTTCTAAAGAATTTGAATGCATTTCAAAAATGTTTAAAAGAGACTCTAAGACTATAATTTTATATATTTCAGTTGACACCTATATTCTGTTGTTTTAGATACATATCCCAGAAGAAAACCTTTTTTGAACGTGTAATAATGGAATCATATGAACTTAGAACTTTGTCCTAAGTTAATACAGAACATGATTACATAAAGATATTTCCATTTAAAAATAATTAGAGAGAGCCATTCATTCAAAAGGTTGAATAAGGAATTTACAAAACCAGTCTATCACATCTCAAGCTATGAAATGCTTGATATTCAAAGTCCTTCATATTCATGGGCACAGAATGGACTGATATTGCTGCAAAGGCTCAGTATTAGTATTACTGCAAAGTAAACTTTGTTTACTTAAAGTCTATGTAATTTCTAGAATTAAATGAAATATATAGGAAAGGCATTAAATATTAAGAGTGTAGGCTTTAAATATGGGTTCAAAATTTTGACCTTGAAAACTTTTGACAATGCGATTCAACTTCTTTATAAAATATCTGCCCTAGTGGTGTCATTACAACTAAGACTGTACGTATGGCTTTTCATTCAGCTTCTAGGATTACCTGAGGAGAGAAGCAATCAAGAATCACCACCCTCATTATGCAAACACCATGGACATTTTGTCCAAAGATGGAGTGTGCCGCTGAGGCATCAACCCTTTTGTGTCTGATCACCAGCTGCTGGACACAGCAATTAGTCCTATAAAATGCCTGATTTTTCATAGGGCATTAAACATGGTAGCAGCTCATAGCCAGATGTGTAGCTCTCTTAAAGCAATAATGAGAAGAGCTTTGTTGCTGGTGGAAAACAAGCAAGAATTCTATGGAAGACATAATTTGTGGTCTAGAAGATAGGAAGCAATGTTCATGAGATTCTAGAATAAGAGTTGTAGAAGTCAAGGGGACTTGTGCTCTGGCTAGCAAGAATAGAAACGAGCCAATTCCTATCTTTCGGGCTCCATTATTCCTACAGACTGTCTTCTATTTTGAACAGTACTGAGAAAAGTTCTTTGGAGAATTGCAGATGAATCATTTCTTCTACTTTGAATAAAATTTATTGGGATGTTGTGACAAAGGGAAGGTTGAACTTAAGACAGCTAACAATTTAGGGGAGGTGAAATATTAAGAACCCTGTTGTATAATTTTAAACCTTATTTTATAATAACAATAACCATAATTAAAGAAGCACCTAATATATGCAAATTTTATAATAGTTCTCTATAGACAGTACTTAACCCTTGAGTTGTTATGACACTGCTAGGGCAGATATTTTATAAAGAAATTAGGTCTCCTAGCATTGCCAAAAGTTTTCAAGGTCAAAATTTGAACCCATGTTTAAAGCCTATACTCTTACCTTAATACTTGATGGCTTTCCTAATATCCTTTTCCTCTGTATTTCATTTCATTCTAGAAAATTACCTATCTTTTACATAAAGAAAGCCAAAGGAGAAAAGGATACAGGGAACACACAGAGTTAAGTCAGAACTTGAAGAATGCAAAATTAACATCTTCTAACTAATATGATCATAAATTGGCAGTTAAAATTTTTGACCCTTAGATAATTAAGACAGTTCTCTAAAATTTTAATCTGAATGTTAAAACTAAAATATTTTGTTTCTTGCAAATAGAAACTGAGCAAATGAGTGAAATGGTTAACATTTTTTTTCCTCAAGATTATTGGGACAAACAGGTTATATGAAGCAGTTTTTCATAATATATTGGAGACTTTATGTGGGTACTGCACTTGATAATAATTTTTATTTTATTTCTTTTTTGTTCCTTTCTTATTTGTTGCTCTAAATTTAAAGCAACATGTGTCTTCCCATTGATGATTGCTAAATATTTACAGTGTGTTAAATGATTTTTACAGCAAAACAGGTTTTTCAAAGTGTTATTTTATCTTAGTTATTTGTGCCTTAAAAAATTTAACTGACATATTGGGTAACACTTTCTATGTTATAGCAGATAACATTTTATAAAGAAATAACTTCCCATTTTAATTTTTAAAACCTCAACTTGAAAAGTCATAGAAAATTGATGCATTAATATCACACTTAGGTCTCATTATTTCATGTCAATTTCTCTATTTCCTCAAATCTCATAATTTCAGAATTCAAGAGAACTTAGAACTCAACTAGTACACTGTTTCTCAAGCTTTTTTAAACATCACATCTTATGGGTAAAAATTAAGTTTTATATAAATGTAAGTTATATATATATAACTTAATTTTAGTATATATAATTTATATATATGTATATATATACACATATATATATATACTTTATATATATGTATATATATAAATTCTCCCTAACAGGAGAAATTCAGCACTGAAGAATATGCTTTTGTTTGGTTGAATTGAACTGAAAGGTCACACTCCGGTGTAATAGTTAAGAAATTTCAAGCCTTCAGAAACAGATTTCTGCTTGTTTGGGGGCCAATGTTATCCTCATTCAGAAAGCCTGATCTAGTCCGATAGTCTCACTTGACAAGTGACAGACTGGGTTCTTGAGAAGGAAGGAAGAGTGGGACAACACTGCCTCGTGGCAGGGTAGGTACAAAACCAAATGCTCTTGTGTTCTGATGTCAAGATCTTCTCCAACTCGACTTTGCTTCTTTATCCCAAGACTGAGAAGGAAGATATGGATGGGCAAATAAGAAAAATGGGTCCTCAACCATTTTCCCTGCACGCAGCCTTCCTGGACATGCAAGGATGACACAAGGCACCTATATGACCTGTACCCTTGCCCAAAAAGAAGTCTCCAAACAGAACAGGTTTTAGATCAACAATGATTGACACTCAGACTACCACTCACTTTGAAATTCAGTCTCAGTGTCTATTTTGCTCTGGGTTTCTTTGACAAAGAATCTGAGAAATCAATAGCTACTGCTGACAGCAAGAATTGTTCCTAAAACCAATTGCCCTTCTCAGCATAAGCACTCAGAAGAACCAAATTTGTAGAAGACAAAAAGTGAAATATGTATTTTTTTTTCCTTTTTCTTTTTCTTTCTCACTTTCTTTTTTTTTCCCCCATAGGATTGACCACTGAGAAAAAACATCTTTAAAAAACTTGACACTTACTGGAGAACATTTCCAGCAGTACCCCACCACTTTAAGAGCTGAGTAGAGGTAAATTAGCACAGAAGCATTTACAAATAGCTCTTCTATTTATGTGCGCAGGTAGTCCAATCTGTTCTTAAGATAAAGCACTTAGAATAGGATTAAAGGCAAAACAGGTAACATTTCCGAGGCATGATAAACAACACTGGTACCGAAAGCGTTATGGTTATGACTGAGAATTATCATGAAAAGTGGTGGGGTATTGAAAAATAAACTATTTGGATGTCAGGCTTAGTAATTTATTTAAATGTTATTGCTGCTCTGTGACTCCCAGTGGAGTTTCCCTCTCACATTTTTAATATCAAATAACTTTGAACAGCCCCTATACAAATCTCATAAAATGAAATAACTCATTTTTGCAAAGCAATCTTAGGATTTTCATTTGCTAACTGATAGCAATAGCTCCAGGGTAATGAAGCATTGGTGAGAACCTCAATCCTTGTCTGGCAGATTGTTCACTGGGTGTTGTTGGGCTGAAGAAGATCATGTACTGCACCTCAGTGTAACAATATTCAATGTCTTTTCAACTCTCTTGATGTAGAGACAGACACAAGGTAAAGTGGAAAGAGGAGAAAGCTGTCTTTTGACCTTAGAGGTGCAAATGATGGTTATCTATGACCATGGCCATGGCCATGGTGATGTCATCTATGTGTAACAGAATTTGGAAATTGCAGGTGGGCAGGAATTACCCATATCATCTCCAATAAGTTGGAAACTTAATTTTGCTTACATAGCAATTAAGAAAGAATGGTGTGCCTTTTACTTAACAATGCATATTTTCCGTTTTCAAAGGGTTCTTGCAGTATAAAAGAACTCTTATTTTCCCTCTCATTTTGGATACAGAATACTTTGTATGATTATCTCACTCAACACATATTGCGAGCTGTTTACATATTTGCTAAACTCTCGTGACATCATTTATATTGCAAATCTGTTTTCAAGGTGCTCAGAGAGAAAAATGCACTCAAGTGTCCACGTGACACTGTCCAGAATCCTAGAGCACAGTCTCCCATATTTCTAGGGCTGTTAGTAGCAATTTAATTACTCCTTCGGCCCCCAGTGGGCCAGTATGTTTGGAGGGGAAGAAGCAGAGAATTGAGGTCTTATTCAAATAGGCTGCCACATGCCTGCAAATACTATAGTTTTCTATAGGCTTCACGAAATATAACAAGATTAGGAAGTCCTTTCCTAAACCACTATGGTTATACATTTTCCCAGTTTTATCAAGCTTTAAGTCAGCAGTTCAGTTTGTCCCAAGAACTAAGTGGCAAACAGGATGAGGGGCTAGAGATGATGTCCAGATGTGTAAAGTGTCTTCAGTGAATCATTCAGCTTTGTGTTGGGAAATTTACACTTATGTTTCAGACAATCCCAATCAATGCCATGGTGTATAATTGATTATATTCATTTTAACACAGAAAATAGGTGTTTTAGGAGTTTAAGTCTCTTGTCCAAATTTACCTAATTGGTAAAGAAGGTTTGCTCAAGCCCATTTTTGTTGGTGTCTAACAGCTGTGTTCAAACCCTAGATAAGTAGGGTAAGAATGTGCAAGCAGCTGGCAAGACCCTCCATCTACTCCTCCAACTAACTGAAAGTTTCCTCAGGGTGAGATGAGCCCTTAGTCCTCTTCTAATTTTCAGCACACAAAGCTTATTTGGTGCAAAGTGATAAAGTTGGAGAGTCTTGACTCCCAGAGGTATGTCTCAGCATTATCACTGCCACAAAACTGAGTTCGATCCCACATACAGAGCAGCAGACCTCTCCTGTCTTACCTGCTGCTCCCCTCAGCAGTATAATTCAGTGGATCTGCCCATTCTGCTCCCCACTCTGTCTCTGGTGAATCCTCTCACCGCCCCATACCTCTGGCCTACACCTCATTCCTTTTATGCAGAAAAAAATTAATAATAAAATAAAAGAATGAAGAAAATACACAGGGAAAATATAAGTGTATTCAATAAAAACAAGAAAACTCTGAACACTACTTTAAATTCCAGATGAATTCGTTTTAAAACAAATGATGAAGAAACAGACCTTTAAGCAGCCCATATCAAAGATATAGGAGTATTTTATTTTTTCTTTGAGAGAAACCTAAGGCTTAATCACACTGATGATTTCAGTGCTAGAATTCATAGCTAGTCATAGCAGAGCAAAAGTCAAGTTAGAGACGTCTGTGCTCAGCTCTAACCTTTGGAAGTGGTATCTCAAGGGAAATATTCTATTTTTCTTTGTTACTGCCAGAATGGAAAAGTAATGCTGGATGAACCACTGGTGACCTGGAGGTCTTTTCTGAGGTTGAAAGCCACCTTGATTTTTTCCCCCATATGTCAGAAAGTACAAATACTACACACTACACACACACACACACACAGATATTCATAATAGTAGCAACTTCTCCCACTAACACTACCAGCCCATTTGAGAATTGCTATTTGGGACATTCTGATTTGATGGGAAATCCGGGAAAAGTCAACAGTATCATTGAACCTTCTTCTGAAGAACAGAGCCACAGCAGTGAGGGATTTTATGCTAATAGCACCCATAATCCCATGCTAATTTATTTTATCAAATTAAAGCAAATGCTGCTCTTTGACCCCAGGGACTTCCCAATCTTTCTCTGGGTCCCCATAGTGAGCAAGAATCCGTTTAGTGGAAGAGTTTGCCAAGAATATAAATTAATAAAACAGCATTAAAGCAAGACATGGTTATAACAATTCCTTAATCCCAGTGAATAATTAATGATAGTGATTCACAATTTTGCTGAATTCTTCTTATATTTGAATAATAGTTAAAAAATAAGCTTCCAATGAAAACCAACTGAGGCACAATGGCTACTGGAGTTTACATGTTTTTTTAATTGCACTACTCAAAAACATCTTCCATTTATAATTATCAAAACTATGTTTTAAAACTCTGCTATCATCATAAGGTAGTCTGTCCAATATTGGAGTTGTTTTAGTACTACACAAATACTTAGCATAATTATTTGTAATCACTATTAAATCTGCTAGTGAAATTATATAATTATTAATAATAACATAAAGGTATCCAGGAAACTTGGGTACCAATGTTGGTGCTCTCTCACCTAGACATTCAAAATCAAAAAAATTATTTAATGCTTACTATGTCAAATGCTGTTTTAGGAAAAGTGGTGTATACAAAATGCAGTCTCTGTGGTGGTTACATTTCAGGGTTGCTAAAATGGAGCTGTGTTATTTGTCTTGAGACCCTTCAACAAAATATAATCTGCTTGACTTCTGCTTAACAAAGTGTAAATAAACTCAGGTAAAGCAGAATTTTTCACATGACATCTGTACCTCACTGTCTGTTCTCAACTAAACTCATTTGAACAGGGCAACCGGTTGAGTCCTGCTTACCAACAGAGAATGCACTGTCGTGTTCTCTGTGGCTTCCCCCATGGCTGCCAGAATATCACCTTTCCTCTGGCCTGGTTTTGCTTTTGCGCTTTCCCCTGGGAATCCGTTAGTGGTAAGTAACCTCAAAGGGACAGGATGAACTTCAACTGAGATTGATTCACGAGCACTCTCTCATTCTTGCACAGCACACCAAACTCGCCCTGTACCCTCAAACTTTCTCGTCTTCACTGTGCCTCTGCAGGGAGAACACTGCATTTACATGTTTCTACACTACTGAATCTCAAAACCATACTTGTAGCACCCTGTTTTCTATCCTTAAAGTTCCTAAATAATATAACCTACCTACAAACATGATTTTTTAAAAATCATGGAGGTAGGTAAGTGATTCCCTAATTTCAGAGAAAACCCATGTAGAGTCAAACATATATTTCAATATAGAAATGTTTTGGAATGCCATACTAGAAGTCATAATTAACTCATTAAATGTTTGCATCTATATGTAGATTTACTGTGAATATGGCAGCTACATATGAAAGCTGTAACATGTGTTGTACTGGGTACTTAATAACACAAGCAGTTTTTCCTGCTGTGATGTGATTTTCCAAAATGACTACCAGGTTATATAAAGTTTCAAACAGAATGAAGCACTCTCTTTAGCTGAGGTGGAATTTACAACCCTGGAAATCTCAGTGTATGTCAAAATCACAAAGAACACATAATACTTTACATGCAACATGGTGTTATGTTTAAAACTCATCATTTAAAGCAGATTTTTCAGTTATGGAGTTATCAGGACTCTGCCACAGACTGCAGGTCCCTGCCTAGCAAATGTCCACCATTCTCCATAATCCTGGGGGCACAATCACTGTGGCAACCAAAAGAACACCCACACATTGTAAAAATCCCTTCCAGACAGTCATATTATCCTGTTAATGACTGCTGTTCAGGATGTTTGCAAATAATCAACTTCTTTGCTTTGAAAAATTGACCAATCAGTTCAGCATCAGAAAATCAAATGTAACATTATTTCTAAACTCTGACCCAATGTAAAGGACAGATATGGGATCTGATAAGAAGGAAAGCCAGTTGCTATTTTAGTCTATTCCACAATATTATGTATCTGATTTGTAGAATGGGAATGTTGCTCTCTTAGCAACTTTCAGAGAAGGAATTATTCATGTATCCATTTGCCTCATATTATATTCCCTGCCATGTGTGTGAAGCTGTACATGATTAAGGAAGTAGAACGGGCACTTCTAGTCTCAAAGAGTGCCCTACTCAGTTGGGAATATAAACGTACATAAAATGTTAAGGCTCTTGTCCCTACGAGCTCTTGCCCATATATTTTAATTAGAATCCAAATCTAGTAGCAGTTGCACATACAATTTGCCAAATAATGTGGTGGGTGAACAAGAATTCCACCCCTAAATTTCTAACATTAGTGCCTCCCACAAACATGGACATGAAATAGAGAAGAGCTCAGAGCAGCCTCTCATATTTGTGGGGTCCTAGATTAAATGAAAAAAATAATTGTGAGGCCCCTATCTATACAAATAATTTGATTTAAAGATACACTGTGAAATTCATGCGCCCATGTAAGATGCAGTAATTTATTAGGATAATTAGCAGAAAATATGTACTAAACATATATCTATTGTCCAATCGGTACATGAGATTATTTGCATCATCCAGGCACCATATCTCCAATTCAGGACTAGGAATCATTTATGTCAAATGTGCCATTCCTAATTTCTTATCTCCCAACATGAAAAAAAAAAATAAGTGAATGACAGGAATCTTTGAAACCTGTTTTTATTGAAACAATGTTCTTTGCTGTACATTTCCTTAGAGCCATTTGTTTAAAGCTAGTTACCTCTTTATAAATGATGTCGCCTCACTCCTGGTACTGCCTGTAAATTCTGACTTTCATTGACTCCCCCTGATTGATGACAACCACAAATGCAAACCTTATTTAGGATATGGGGGAAGATATGCAAAAAAAATTTAATTTGCCATTCAGAAGTTTATTATAGCATAAGCAATACATCTTGCCACCATATTTTCTCTTGAACACTTTAGGCAGCCATCACTGAATTCTTAGAATGAGACCTCTGTCAATGTTGTATGTGCTTCTGCTTTCTACATACCACTACCAATGGAGAGGACAGGTAAGGAGAAGAAAAATAGAGGCTCATTTACACATGGAATGTCTAATATCCACATACAGACCAAGGTCCTAATCTCTGGAATTTGTGAATGTAAATGTTGCCTTTTAGGGAAAAAGAAACTTTGAAGATGTGATTATGGACGCTGAGATGGGGTTATATCCTAGGATACCCAGGTATGTCCTGAATGCACTTGTATGTTCTTATTAGAAGGAAACAGAGGGGGATTTGAATCAGAAGAGGAAAAAGTGACTATGGAGGCAGAGATCAGGTGATGCAGCCACAAACCAAAGAATGCTTACCATCACCAGAACCTGGAACAGTCAAGGAAAATTCCCCCGTAGAGTTTCTGTAAATTGCATAGCCCTACTAATAGCTTGGTTTCAGCCAAATGAGCCTTAGTTTGGACTTCTGATCTCCAGAGTTGTGAGGACATAAATTCCTATTGCTTCATGCTACCACCTGCATGGTAATTTGTTACAGCAGCCTTAGTCAATATCTCCAACACTGTTCAAGATGGATCTAGGAAAGCAGGATATTACCACATTGATTTGAACCTTTGGAATTATGAAACAACAGTCTTGAAATCCTTCAGAAAAAAAAACAGGCATAACCACCTACAATGTATTGCCTGACACACAGCAAAGCTACTGCAGGATTGGTGTCAGTGGTACAGGGCCCACGGAATATAAGATATCTGCCACCACCTTTCTTCCTTCTAATTTTGGAGACCAGAGGCAGCTCTGCTGCTAGAAAACAATGGCGAGACAACTGATGCGAGCCCCCAAATGCAAGCAGTGGTCAGGAATGAACAACTGATAGCCCAGATCACTGCTCACAGGCTCTCATGTGAGTGCCACCTAAAATCAATGTGGCAACACCATCTTGCAGTCAAGTCTTACACAATACGGAAGAAACACCTCATCTGCCAGGGAGATCTGCCACTTGCTCAACTACCTCTTGGGTCCAGTTCCCTGACACAGGACCTAATGCAATGCTAAGATCGGAATCTTGGAGTACCTTGGAGCATCTGATTAATATTGCTTATGGGATCAAGGGTTAAAGGGTGCCTCAAAAGAAAGAAAAGGGGACCAGGGCCCACTTGGATTCCAATCTGTGTTTAGGGCATATTGTGTGGACAGTGCGAATGGCCCTGGCTTGTCTCATGGAAAGCCCCTGGAACGGGACTTAAAATTTTTCAGGGAAGCTATTGCAAAGCTCCAAAGGTCAGTCCCCAGAAGCTGAGGGCCCAAAGTCTGGATTCTGCTTGCCTGCATCTAAGGGCAATGCTGAAAGGGTTCATTAGCATCATAAAGAAGCCCAGTGTGTTGTTATAGGGGCTATATTTTAAATTGTGGGTGATTTTTTTTTCTTTCAGTTTTTCAATTTAGACAAAGTTGAAAATGAAAATGGCCACAGTATTATTCCTTCAAAACAGTCTAATTCAATTTGGATCATCGGCCAGAGGATCAGTGGTAGTTCCTTAGGGTTTTCTAAAATCTGAATATTAGAATTTAGAGCTTCTTAAAGGTTTTTATATATTACAACAAATTAACTTCAAATTCTCATTATTTCAGCAACTATTTGTGGGGAGTGTATTGCAATTATATAGTGTTTTGATTAGAAAAAGGAAAATATTAAACCCAAACCTTGCTTTCAAGGAACATATATATATATATATATATATATATATATGTTGAAAAAGTAAGAGTAGAAAAGACTAATGGAATAAAAATTACAATCCCAGCCTTGAGCCTTGAATACGAGAAAAGATTGTTTCAAACAATTAATTCCTTTTTTTAAAGGTCTATTGATTTGCCACTAGTTTATAGACCTATGTAATTTGGGAAGTGCAGCTTCACACTTCCATATGTGAAAATGCTTACCATCCACCAAAGCAATCATTTCTTTGTGTGTGCTAAATGCTTGTGCTAAAACAATACAATTTTTTGAGTCAATCAGTCAAAAGGTAAAATTACAAAGGAATCACTTCAACATTTCTTGTTTATTAGCTCACATTTGCTTTGCATTAACTGGAAGCTTCAGCTAGCCTTGGAGGTGAAATACAAGGTATATTTAATCAACAATTCTGTAAATTATAAAAAAGGCAGCACTTAAAACCCACTTAACAATCACGCCAGGAGAAGCTGATGAGCTATTTTAGCATGTGAAAACTTGCTGTTGCCAACTTCCTCTCGGTTCCAAAAAAGTACTGTCTATCTTAAAACTGCCAAACACAGGAAGTAACCACTCAGTAGAATTTTTTATTTTATACACTCAAAAAGAAATGGGCTCTGAGTATCTTCCTTTACCTGGGAGATAAGACACTGATCATTTCGCTGACTCTCTCAGTTGGAAGGAAGCCAGAGTAATAATGGCTATCTGAGGATCTTCAAAGATTTAATCTTGGAGATGAGTTCTTTGCAGGGCTCAATTCCTTTTGCTTTGCCAACCTGTCTACTTTCTGAAATGGCCGTTAGTGTAAAGGTACCTGACAGAGGTGCACACCCCCTGAAAGCCAAGTTACTGAACTACATTTTTGTGGAGCTCAGCTGCACTAACTGGAGCAGTTCACAGTGCCACTTAGGATCAAGCACTAGGCTGCCTGGAATGTTCGAGACCAAGCAGATTTGGTGTTGACTCAGCCCAGGCCTCCATCTAGTCCACACACATGCACTGGGGGGCACAGACGGAAGCCCAGAGGGTACAAAGGGCCAGGAGGTACAGATGTGGAAGTAGAGCTCTAGTAGAAGGTACTGTTCATTCAACATTCTTCATGTCCTCACCACTCACTCACTCACCAAGGCTTTTTGATTGCCTACCAATTACTGAGCATTATAGCACTCACTGGGGTGCAAAAATGAAACTATATCCTGGTAGAGCTCCCCTGGTGGAGCAATATTTATTAAGGCAAACATACAATAAGCCAACAAAACAAAACAAAAACGCATAGAAGATCATGCCACATGGTGATAGATACTGTGAGGAGATATGTAACAAAGGATGGTAGGGTCAGACTGAGCTGCGGCAATAAGAAATCCCATACACGGCGGCAGCTTACAAAAGATAGAAGTTACCTCTCTCACTTATTGTTTGAGGTAAATGTCGAAGTTTGTTGACACCTGTGCTTCACAGGTCATTCATGGGTCTAGTTTCTCTTTGCGGGACTTCTTCATTCCTTGCAGCCTGGTTATCTGCATGTTTGTGAGTGGTGGTCACTGAGCCTGAGACCAATAAAGAGGACAGGGTATAAAGAAGTCACCCCAGACTCAGAGGAGCCAGTCTGAGGTAGCACCACTACACTCCACATGGGAAGAACTCAATGACATGCCACCACTGTGAGCAGAGGGGAGGTTATAGGGGTTAGTTGGGCAGCTCTAATGCTATTGGGAAAGGAAAGCAGAGGTTTCTGTAGTAGCAGAACTACCACACAGAGCACAGGCTAAAGTGATGGGTGCTGATGTCTTAGATAAGAAAACAAGGGAAATTAGCTCTGAGAGGATGCCATTCAAAGTGAATCCAAGTGAATGGAAGAAATGAACCATGGGCATACGTGGGGGAAGACTGTTCAAGTCAGAAGGAACTGAAGTACAGCACTGAGTCAGAAAACAACCTAGGAAGCTGGGCTTTCTTGAGGAAGAGGTTCATGTAGTTTTACAGTTCATAAAGAGGAGGGTAAGTCCCTCGGGGCCAGATTATGGGGACCTGGCCGACCTCCATAAAGCTTTGGAATTAACTCTCTGTGGAAGTGGCATAAAAGGAAAAGAGAAAGGAGCTGGAAGTGATGTTGGCCAAAAGTGGAGCAGAGGTAGTGGAGGCCAGGTGTGAGAATGATAAAATGCCCTTCTGCATGTCAAATGCCTTGACCACAGGGACATCAATGAGGAGGGCAGATTAAGTTTAGCTGTGTTTGCCACGTGCCTTCCAAGAAAAGAGATTTTACTTCTTCGGGTTTATGTTGTTCATTACCAAGAACAAGTATTGAAATGTTCTTTTAACTGCCACCATCGTTCAAGAAAAAGATTACGGAAAGTACTTTAGTCTACAGTATTTACAGCAATTCCTCACACTACTTAACATTTTATTTATACTAATGAAAAAGCACTTAAATTCATTTGTATAGGCTGCTCTTTCCAAGAGATTGATAATTACGAATATGTGCTATAAATACATGAAAATGACTTATTTCATTATCCTTCTAATCGTTGTCCCTGATAACAGGAATTGAAAATGCAGACTGAAGTTTCACTTTAATGCACTACAAAAGTCACATTTTATGTAGTTTTACCCTGCTAATGAATGCCTTTACCCATTATTACCTAAGCTGTTTTCAAGTGGGTAAAATATTAAAATTTTAATGTTTCTCTTCAGTGCTGGACATAACATTTCAAGGGCTCTCCCTATTTCTTATTTTAATGAGTATTTAAAAATCAGACCTTCAAGAAATAAAATCTCCTGATCCATTGTCCTTCCAGAGGAATCTATCTTGGCAAAGCAACATCAGGTGAATTTAATTATCTACATTATTTAATTCTACATCTAGGATGCTAAGGGCTACATAAAAAAAATATGTAAGTCAGCAAGCTGTAGACTAGATACTTTTGGACCTTCAGCAATGCCACATAATTCTAGTCCCTAATCACTTCCTTGTCTGCTTTAAGCCTGCATGCTGCTTCCAACCTTCCCACACTCTATGACTATTCCAGATTTATGTATGCCCCCTCACCCTTAACGGAGACCAGCACACAGGGAGCCTGCACTTTCTGGCATCAAATTTGCTAGATATGCTCCCCTTGACTCTTTTAATGTTGGTTTCTATCTGTTAGGATGGAAGAGGTGTGTTTTTTTTGGTCAAAAACAAATCTCTAACCTGTACCCTGGGTCTCTTACTTTCTAGTCTCCCTAGGATTTTGGACCACTGGTCAGTGCCTCTCGTTCGAGTAGCTTCAGCCTCTCCCTCTCTGTTGATATTTCCCTTTAAGAGTAACTCCCACTTTCATTGCCCATTTTCCTTGCATTTTTAGACTTTATTGCTGTCCCCATTTCTATAAATCCTTTACTTCTTAGACTACTAGTCTAACTTCTGTCTTCACCCCTCAGGTGGAACATCTTTACTTAAAGTCACCCATGGCTGCTAAATCTAATGTGCACTTGCAGATAATGTTTACATTGTCTAAAGTGTTCTAGGTTCCTAGATTGGCACCAGATTAAAAGGAAATTCAGGATCTCGGGTTTTACCACAGACATACTAAATCAGAACCTGAGGAAATTAATTTTTAATCAACTATTCAGGTGATTATCATGCTCACTATAGTTTGGGAACTAGGGGAATTATGGGTTTAGATAAACGAAACCAAAATTCTTCCCAGTCCAACACATGGGGTCCAATATTGCTCCCAGGTACCCATCACAGGACTGGACACTCCTCTAGCCCATGTACTTTTTCCTTGGATATGGCTGAATTGTAAGATATGTTAGTGTCCCCTTCTGGACCACAGCTTGACTCTTCAGGGCTTAAACCTAGACAAAAGTTTAAGAATAGTAAGTATGTTGGTATTTCCCAGCAGGGGCTTTTAGTAAGTGGCACTCAGATCATATACTTGTGCTCCACTTATAAAAGATCAGAAATATACACACTCTGGTTTCTGTCTTTAAAAGGCAAGGATCAAATGTAAGCAGTTTCCTCCAAGAAAGGATCACAGGTTCTGGCCAGAGAGAAAACATGATCTAATTCTGAAGAAATGCTCAGAGAAAGGTGTGTGTGTTAAGTGATTACATATGATTGTGATGTGTGTTGCCTAATAATTTTGACTCAACAAATTATTATGTTCACAGTACTAAAGGTTAGTAATACCTGGAAAAAAACAAACATTTTTAAGGTAGGTCTCGTTCTATATCCAAATCTAAATATGTTCCGTGTGGCTTGTATTGCTTCTCAAGGCAAATAGTGATAGTGATCTCATGTGTGTCCTTATAAAATGGTGAACTTCGTGAAAGAACAATGCAAATCTGAAAGGTGTTCAGAAGTGGATTCCCTTTCATCGCTAGTGCCTGGCACTTAGTGGAGTCTGGTGAATAACCATTCAATGACTGTAAGGTGATAATTATTTTTTTAAACTTACAGATTATAAATTTATTACAAGTTCAACCTCAGTAAAATTTATTGTAACACAAGATGACAGTAACAATTTGAAAAGAAAAGGGGAAAGAAATTGTAAGATGGAAGAAGTTAAGTATTTGATGAGAATGTTTTGTGTGGTTCGACTGAACTGAAACAGAGGTAGGACAGGAGAATGGAGTCCTCCTTTAAGATGATCAAACACATTGTGAGTATTTTTTTCAGATGAGAAGAATAAGACCCAAAGGAGTTATGTGGCTTGTTTCAGTCACAGTAGTACCAAGGCTAGAAGGCAAGCTTCTTAGAAACCAGTTTATAAGTATTTTTTACAACATAATGCCGTTATATTAATCTGCATTTTACAAAGGAGTGAAGATGTTTCAATATTTCATCAAAATTTGAGATCAAGTATGTTACTTAACCAGAGGCTAACTGCACCATGGCAAATAAAGGAATGTAAGGGAATGTGTTGCCCCATATTAGGGATCATTCTGTGCAATTCCTTCTAAGTAAAAATTCCAGGTTCACATTCATTACACAGTTGAATACACATAGCCTACCTTGCATCTTCTATCTACTTTCTTACTTGTGTTCTCTTTCACATTTATTCCTTGCAAATGTCAGCCACCTCACTTCGTAAGTGAGGGTTATTATGTTTACCTGTTTACCTAATAAGGTATCTGTGTGGCTAAAACAAGTCTATTTATGTGATTATTCAATGAAAAATTTGGCTAATGTAAATATAACACATAATATCTTAGGAAAGATTGTTTTAAGGGCCTCATCATAAAAAGACAACTTCAGGAAGAATCTCTCTAGAGAAGTGTAAAGTCCTATCTGTAATTAATTTTAAGTCCATGAAAATACTGTTCTAAATCTGTGTGCATCTGTATTCCCAAGCTCAGCCCTCAGCATGAGGCTTTGTTCAGTATAGACGCTTTTGTTTACTTTCCATCATTTGGATTTTCTGATTTGTTTCTTACCTTTATGCAAAGAATCTAATATTTGAATGTTTCTCCTGTGTTTTTCAGGCCCACTTGTCTGGGGTTTCAGAGACACAGAGAACCATACTCTCAACCTAAAACAGTTGTTAAGTGTCTGGTGAACTCTTTGCATGTTTGATTGTAGCACTTGCTAGAAAAAAATAGTATAACATATTATCAAGCTCCTTAAGTCATTTAAAGTCATTCATAGGGATGAGAAAACTGACTGTGTGAGAGGATCTGGACTAACTCTTTGCTGTGAGTGGGGAGCAAGGATCAGAGTCCCTGGTTGTTTGATTCCAGTCTCTGCTCTTTTCAGAAAACCAGACAGTTCCAAAAATAAATGCTGAGCAAGACCAAGGCTAAGAGCCAACTGGGAGAAGAAATAGAGTTCTAAGATTTTAGAAGAGTACTTAAATTCTGTAGTTAAAAAGGAAAAAGAAATGAAGAAGTAATTTCAGAGAGTTTAGGAAAAGAGCAAACAGTTTATAGATCTCTTAGCTTGAGGATTTGGAGAATTGTTAGTAAATTTTATTGTTTTAATTTGAGAATGAATCAGCATTGCCTTGGGCCACACAGCTGTCACTATAAGCAAGAGAATAACACAAGATCTGATTCAGTGGAGAACCTTAGAAAAGAGGATTTTATTTCCTCTCTCTTGCTTATTTCCCCTCCACTACCTCTATCCCCAGTACTTCAATCCCATAGAAGATCTGCATTTTTAAGGGATGGGAAATTACAAGAGAATGACACAGTAAGCTGACACCGTGCATTATTTGAAGTGGAGAAAAAGAACTACGTTGCTTTACCAGTCACATCTTTCACTGTTAATTTTCACTCCTTTTATCTCAATTGGAGCAGATATTATTTAAGGTCATCATGACTCACTCTAGACAACTGGGAAAATGCAAACAATAAAATAGGCTGTTCTTTTTTCTTTTATCTTTGTTTATTAATTCTTTTAATTGATAATATATTTTACCACATTACATCATGCTTACATATTCAAAATACTTCATGGGACATACATCAAAAAGTATTTGTTTATATGAAATTTAAATTTCCATATATATAATATCAACTGTATATATTATATATATGAAATGTCTATATATACATATATAACCTATATCCTATATTCTCTGTGCTAACGATCTCTTACCTCCATTCTTATATACATTTTTGCACTTGTATTTCAGAGCAATTTTTGAAGTGGTTTGGAATTATTTAAATTTTCAAATAAACAAATTGAGATTTAAATCCTTTAAGCGACTTTTCCAAAGTCACTTCCCTAGCTCTTTGGTTATATACACGGTTGAATATATGACCATAGCTCATGTAAGTCTGAATGATTCTGCAGATCAGGAGAGAAAAACACAACAGAAATAGATAGTTAATCATGTGAAATAGAAGAAATCACTGACAATGGGTTTATCTCAGCAGTAAGACTAGGCTCAAAAACCCAAAGAAACACTTGAGAATGGGTTTGTTTTAAATGAGATCAATAATCAAGGTATTTCATCTATGAGCTGTACCTGACAGCAGGAATGCCCCATTAGAGGGGGCATCACTGGATGTTATATAAGTAGTCAAAGTAAAGTCTAACTATTTAGAGAACATCAGGATACATCTATAACTGGGTAACGTAATGTCCTTTGTTATTGTAGTAAGAAACCATAACACAGATCTACACTTTTAGTAATTTGTTAAGTCAATACATTACTGTTAACTCTAGGCTCTAGTCTATATAGCATATCTTAGAATCAGTTCATTTTTCATAACATAAACTCTACATGTGTTTTACAATACTCCTCATTTTCTTTTCTCCTCAACCTCTAGTAATTACAATTCTTCTACTGCTATGAGCCTGACTATTTTAGATACCTCATGAAAGTGGAATCATTTAGCATTTGTTCTTCTGTGACTGACCTATACTACTTAGCATTATGTTCCCTAGATTTATCCATGTTGTCACAAGGGGCAAATTTCATTCTTTTTTAAGGCTTACTAATATTTCATTGTATGTATATGCTATACTTTATCTATATTTTACCCTTTAGTATAATACTACTTATCTATTTTTGCTTTTGTTGTTTGTGCTTTGGGTGTCATATTCAAGAACAGTAATTAAAACTGTATGATGCTGATTAAAAATAAAACAGATATAAGCCAATAAAACACAATAGAGAGCCCAGAAACCAATGCCTATGTGGTCAAGTGGAGTTTGATAAAGGGTTCAAGAATAAGCACTTGGGAAAAGCACTTGCCTGCCTGTCAAATGGTGCCGGGAAAATCTTACTATCATTTCAACAGATGTGAAAATCATGTGACAAAATTCAATGCCCTTTCATGACATAAAGTCTGAACAAATTAGGTATAAAAGGAATTTACTGCAATATAATTACGCCATATATAGTACTTACACAGCTAACATCACATTCAAAAACTAAAAATCTGAAAGCTTTCCCTCTAAGTTCAGGGGTACCCAGTCTCTCCACTCCTATTCAGCAGAGAACTGAACATTCTAGATAAAGCAGTTCAGCAAGAGACAAATACATCCAAATTAAAATAGAAGAGGAAAAATTGTCAGTTGGCAGATAACATAATCTTATACAAAGAAAATCCTAAATATTCCATCAAATAAAACTGTTTTAATAAGTGAAATCAGAAGTTTTAAGGTACAAAATCAATATGCAAAAATCCATTTTATTTCTATGCATTAACAACAAACTATCTGAAAGAAAAGAAGCTAAAGAGTTCACACTTCGTGATTTCACACCATATTACAAAGTTATACTAATAAAAACAGTATGATATTGGCATACAAGTACACACAGATCAAAGGAACAGAATAGAGAGCCAAAAAATAAACCAAAACCCCTTGATAATTGTCTTGGAAGTGATTTTTTTTTATATATGATAACAAAAGCACAGGCAACAATTGAAAAAAAATAAGCCAAGAGAAATATATAAAACTGAAAATATTCTTCACAGAAATGGAAATGACACCAAAGTGAAAAGTCAATCTAAGGGGTAGAGAAAATACTATATATCTGATAAAATGTTAATATATAAATGAATATGTATATATATATGGAATTCAATAGCAAAAACAAATAATAATCTGTTTAAAAATGGGCAAAGGACCTGAATTGATATTTTTCTAAAAAGACATACAAATGGCCAACAAGTACATGTAGAGATGCTGAGCATCACTAATCACCATGGAATGCAAGTCAAAAATATAATGAGATATCACCTCATATAGCTTGGATAACTATTATTTAAAAAATTGAAGGTCTATGACATCATCAGGATGGTGGTATAGTAGAACTCAATTTCTATCCCACCACAAAAAATCAACAACTAGCTATTTATGAATAAAAATAGCTCTGGCAGCATTCTGGATTCTACTTAGGAAACTTAACAACACAATGGAACAAAATGTCTGAGAACAACCATATGGAAAGGGATAGAGGAATAGCTTCCCATTCACGTGGCTGAAATTTCTCAGCACCAAGATGTGATCCTCACCTAGGAAGAATTCCCCTTGCTGGGAAAAGGACAATGGGGTGAGTTACCAGCCTCAGTGTTTCAGGGAATCCTAGTGAATAAGCCTAAAACCAGGGATAATGCTGAACACTGTATACACTATGTTTCTTCCCTTGCATATAATACTTAGAGTTTGTCTTTTACTTTAACTTACAAATTAGGCACTGTTAAGAGACTAACAATGATAACATAATATTATTATATAACAATATAATGTTAATATTTCAGGGTCTCGTGGCTCAAAACTGAAATCATCAAAGCAAAACCACCAAAGGAGGAGAGCCATATAACGTAACAGTTCATTTATTAAATATATATAACACTGATTGCTAAATATCCTGAATTTCACTGTTATAAATTATAGTTATATATAGGAAACACACACACACCATTCTCTTTCTCTATCACATTTCATTCTATCCCTTGCAATGTATTGGAAAAGGGAATGAGGGTTCCTTAGAAGTGATGATATACCGCCATGATGAGATTCTTTAGTTGGGGCAAGGTGAATAATGATCATTCAGAGTACAATGGATTTGGAAGTCCCTGGCCACTTGGAAGGTATAATACCTTAATGGACATTTTTTTCTCCTGGACTTCATTCTCTATTACTTACTAACTACAGTTGATAAAGGAGATAAACCCACTCGCTTAGTAAATATGATACTATCTCAGTCTGGATACTAGTTAAAGGAGAAATTGACTCTGAAATCTTCTCTTATGTAGTGATTAATGAACCTAATATATATTACTAATTCACAGTCCATTCTCCAACCCCCAACTTTCAATTTTCTGGTCTAACTGATTAAAGCCAAATTAAAGGAGGCCATCACCACAAATGCAGCTTTAATTCTTTATTAATTTTAATCATAAGCAACCTTTCTATGGAAACCATAATGCATTATGAATGTGTTCACAGAGAGGGGATAATATGGTAGTGATGACATTTCTTGGGCCTTTTTTTTTTATTATGGTTTAGCATCAACTTGTTCAAACAGAAAAGAGCGGAGACTGATTAAATATCAGGGTTGGACTATAATGAAAGAAAAGTCCATAGCAAATACGTAGTGATTGTTTTAAATCAAATGTGTGGGAGGGTGGATTTCAGGTGATAGCTCAGCAGTTATACTCCTAATCCTGACTGAGGCTGCCATGCGGTTTTTCATTTGGCTTACAAAATGGAGCTGGATTTCAACAAGTCCCTGCTGGCTGGCCCATGAGCCAAGCACCACATGCCTCCTTCTTTGGCATCTGACAATATTGTTATTAATATTACAAGCTGAGAGAAAGAAGCTCTGATGGTAACCTCTGCTTTGGAAAACAGTGTTAACTCATTAAGGTCCTGAAACCTCCCAGGCTTCTTTAAGTAAAGCAGGCAGTTTCAAATGCAATGAAAACAAATTCAGAGTATTTAGAAGTGCAGGGTTTCAATGCATGACATAGTGAGGTCAAAAGCAAGGTGTATGGCTTTTGGGGTTTCCAGCTCTAGTTCATCTATTACAACAAGTCAGAAGCCTTGAATGTCCTTTCATTACACCCAGATAACACCAGCATGCTACTTCATCTGACCCTGTGCTGTAAATCCATGCTCAACTAGCTCACACTTGGCAGGTACAGCATGAAAGGGAAACACAGGAAAGTGTGCCTTTTACGGCCAATGCTTAGCACTTGTGCTTGATCTTCATCTTGCTTTTTATTTTTGCTTACACCATTCCATACATATATTTCTTTCTTATTTCTAGACTTGCATGTCTGAGGGAGCTCAGGCAAAAAGCAAATGGAAACATCATTGAAAATATTAAGAGACTCTGAATAACTAAATATTATATTGAAAATATGACTAACGAAATCTCACTGAATAGATAAACATCCACCCAAATGTTAACACTACGGATTAAAAACTCATGATTGGTGAGTTTGTGATAACTGAGGAGTTGGAAGAGAAGAATATAGAAAACACTGTGTATTTTGTTCCTTCTATGTTCCTGGCATATGCCATATAACTTGCAGCAGTATCTTACACAAATGTGGGAGTTATCCCTTATAGTTTCTAATTAAATCAATAAAGTGTACAAACCTTAGCACCAAGAATCAAGTTTCTATATCTGTATCTACTTCTTACAGTGTCTTTTCGTCAAGTTATTTTGCCTCTCTTAGTTCCTATTTAAAATGATAAGCATAACAATAAAATACTGTCTGAAATGTTTGGGTTTCGAAAATTTTTAGTTTTTTAATTCTATGATCTTCTAAAAGGTCATTTTATATAACCAATTTTAAGTGTTTTATACTTATGGACTCCTTTCTGAATCTAATAAAAATTACTGCACTGAAACTTGCTTTGATTCAACTGTCCATTACTCTTTCCTTTGGGAAACTTCTCAAAATACATGGTTAAAATGGGATAGAAGGAAGCCAAAGACTCAGTCTAAGCTAATGTTGTATTCCCCTAACATAGTGATTGGTTCAGGGGGTGATCACTAATCATGTGCAGACCAATCCAAGTACTTCTAAATAATTGTATAAGATGGACTTAAAGAACTACTCCTTCTGCTTTTATGGACTGCAGGCCCAGCACTGCTTCAATCTTCCCAATGTGTGAAGACAGAAGACATGACTCCAGCAAGCAACAATGAAACAATTACATAAAGAAATGCAAAAAAGAAACAGGATAGAGGACAAAGAAGAGAGAGAAACTATGAGCTGATGCTATTAAAACAGTAAGGTCCAACCAGTTTTACTCCTCCACACAACACCCACCCCCACCCCCCTACAAGTCATTACGTGAGTTTCTAATTGTCTTTATCTCCTTCCCACTCTATTTTTTGGGGGGAGGGGGAGTATGTGCTTAAATTATTTTGAGTTGGTTTCTCTCACTTTCTTCTGAACCCATTCTTTAGACTCACACCTATGAATTCATTTTTCAGAAAATGATTGTGCAATGTCTGTTAGCCATACAACTATTTTGGGAGACAGACAGTGCCATTTTTATCCTCAGTTATCTCAGAATGCAATAAAGATAAAATCTTTTATTTGTGTAGTTCTTGTAAGTTACAAAGTAATTTTCAGTAAAATCTTATTTGTCTAGAAACACTTAAATTTTAAAATTATCATTCCCATTTTAGGGATAAATGGAAAGTGAGAGGTGTTAAGGGATTTTCCCACAGTTACATAAAGTAAAAGTACTAAACAGTCCATTTCAGGATGCATTTTTCCAGTTTTTCTTCTCAGAAAGAATCTAGGAAGTTACCACAGACAGGAAAATCCTCTTTCTAAACTCTTTTACTTGCAGAATAGCAGGAGTAAAATTCAAGGTCATAATGAAAATTTACAATAATTTCTCATATAATCCCAGCCAACTTTCCATTTCTAATTGATTTTTCTCATGTTGCTTCTCCAGCTTGTGAGCACTGCTCAAACCAAATGTTTAAAGAACTTTCCCCTTGAAGATTTAATGACTCCAAATCTGTATTTGATTACTTGGTTCCATTGGGGTTTTTGCTTGTGCAACAGCCAAGACAGAAGAGCAAAAAGAAATCTTGTTGGTCATGCATTATGTATCTGCTGCCACTGGATTTGGGCCGAGACCGAGACTGTGACGTCTTCACCGGCTTAGCATTTACTTTGAGCTGTTTGCTTTGTTTGAGCATACTCTCTTCAGACTGTGAGGGGTTTAACTCATGAGTCAACCATATACAACTACTCACACTCTAAATTCCAAGAAAAGTCAAAGAGATTTAATTTGTGGGTTTGATCTTTAAATGACCAATAGATTTCATCTTCCCATAAAGGCATTTAAAATCCTTCTCTTCCCCTTTCGCTGCTCACCTCATACATCAGCTACTCAGATCAGAACTAAGAAGACCAAAGTCATGATGTTAATAAATTCTTTGGTAACCTAATTAGGAGAAAAACATTTCAAGTAAGTGGGTTAGGAGTGGATAGTGCTGGAGCTACCATTAATTAGCTGTGTGGTCATTTCACTTTTCCAGTCCCCAGTGGTAACATCGAATGTTGGTGCTAGAGATGCGAAGACAAATGTCTTCCCTAAAATTCCTTAAAATGATAACAGTCATATCACTTCATATCTAGTGTAACTTGTGTTCTCCTACACAGTTTTCTTTCAGTTTTTATTTAATTTACTGACTTTTAATTATATATTCTAAGCAGATACCTAAATACTAAGAATTTTTTTTAGATTGAGTAAAAAATTAATAGTTTGGGATGATACAAATTCAAAATCTGGTTTACATTGCTTCATTGCTTGTTTTTAAACATTCGATTCATGTACGATTCCATTATATATGAGAATATGTATGTGAATGAATGTATGTGCCTTTTGGATTACTAGAGAAATAAAAAAAAATTTCCGGGTAATAGTTGGAGAACTCATTGTCAATTTTACTTCATAATTTCAGTTATTTGAGTTCACTGATTCTATTCTTTTGGGGGCTATTGGTGAGGCACATATTTAAGAAAACTTCATTTTAGCTTAAAATGCTCCCACTTCTTATTCTCTAAAAACAGATAAAACATATAACAAATATAACTGCCATTACAAAACAAAATTTAGATAGCATAATTCATTCAAAAATCAGAAAGCATATGGCTTATTTTTATGTACCTTTCTTATACCATGCCCACAAATATAAATGGCTGATGGCAGTATTCTATAAATCAAAACTAATTTTCTTTTTCCTTAAAATTTTTTATATGTATTTTCTTACATCATTGCTAATTTTTGGACAGTATTTTATTTTTCCCTTCAGGTGTAGTCCCCATAAAACAAAACTGATTTTCACCAAAAATTCTAAAACATGTTTTTAGACATGAGAAGAAACCTTAATTTGTTGAGTTCTATATTAATCTGTTAAAACAAAATTGTCATTTAATGACTTTTTACTCATATAGATACCAGTCTGGCTTCCAGGGTCCTTTGTAAACTGGCTACACCCAACATTTCAGTCATATTTTGCTTAAATTCTGCTAATTTCTAGCCAAATATCAATAGATTATTTATTAAACACAACTTGTACTTTCCTAATAATATACCTTTTGCTAATTCTCTGTTCATCAAAAGTCTACCAATTCTTTGAGCCAAATGCTGCTCCCTTTATAAATCTATTTCAGGTCCTTCTCTGAGGATTGAGTCTTCCTTTCCTCCTCTTACCTGTGTTCTAATTTTTGCTGTGCTTCTTGTATTTAACATTATCTTCTAGAATAACTAGTGTCAAGGGTTGATGAATAGAATTACCATCTGCTTAAAGGAAAACCAATGTATGAAAATCAGAACCTATGAAACAGATTCACTAGGAAATGATTATTTTCATAGAAAAAAAATCCTTAGTCTGACAAGATAATTTGCTTTGAAATTACAAATACTATTAATATACTGAATATTATTTGATTTATCACAGATTTAATACAATTGGCTAGGCACAGGCCTATTTCATAAATTGAGACAGTAAAAAATAAATGAAATTCATTCTAGTTCATAAAAATCTAAAGCTTGTAATCAGTGAGAGTATAACCAGCAGGCCATTCATTTTAAATGTGCACAAGCATTTTGTAGACTATTTCTCCAGTTAGATCTGATTCTGTAATTTACAAAGGAATCACAGGTTCTACCCACTGCTTGACTTCTTCCATGATATTTGCACAGAATCATAGGAGACTTTACTCATTTTATGAAACTCCCAGCTGTTTTGCTCAGGAAATATAAACAAGAACCTTGCTGGGCCAAGGGAGTTGACTGCTTTGTGCTAAACAGAAATAAGGGAACAAGACCCTTCTCTACTAGAAGAACATAATGAGATTATTAGGATAACAAACTGATCTTCATTTCTTCTTACATCTGCACAAAACTTTTCCTTTTTCTTTGAATCTCAGAAAACTGTAATCCGTAGACTATTTCACCTTCTGGCTTCAAGGTGGCCTTTGCTTGCGGGAAAGACAGGTTGATGATTGGAAGGTGGGTAGAAGAGAACATTCGGGGACTTTTGTCTCTTCAATCTTAATTCATTCAATGCCTGGTTGTAGTTGTGTCCACCCTATGCCTTCTCCAGGGAGCTACTTGTTACTACCTCAACATCTGTCAGGCAAACATATCAGAGTTCTAGTTTGACCCGGTGATGCTGGACCCTGTGCTCAAAAACACTGTTTCTTCTATATGAGCTTCTATTTCTAAGGGTGGAGATGATTTTTTATTTTCACTAATACAGATATCACCCCATTCATTTTTATTTTTTTTGGCTTCTCAATTCTTTCATCGACTATATAACAACTTCCTATGTTAAATCCCTTCTGTTTGAAAGATATAGAGTGGCTTCTGTACTTTTGATTGAATCTTGACTGAAAGAAATGGGCAGTCTGGAACTGGTTTCTACAAAGAGATGAAGAAAATCTATTTAAAAAATGAATTCTATTCTGCTCTAGGTATATTTACATGTATGATATTATGAGCTTTCCAATAATCCTATAAGACAGGTTCTATTATTTCCATCCTGCAGATGATAACACTAGAAACCAAAAGGTTACAGAACTTGCCCCAGGACTGAAAATTTTATAGAAGAGATATGATTTATACTTGACTCTTGTATTTCCAAGTCTGTTGTACAGGTGGACATAGCACTCTTCTCACTTGGGAAACTCAGAGCAGATCCATTATTTGTGTCTATTTCCAACTCAGATTGTTTGTAACTCTGAAAAGTGCTTGCATAATCTTCTACCCTTTCTCCCAGAATCAACTTGTGGGAATTTATGCATCATTATTACAAAAGGACTTCTTGAGAAAAAGAGTTGCAGAAAATTTAGTAGGAAAAATGGTTTGACATAAAATCTGGATCAAATTTGTCATTTCTGTTTTTGAAAACCCTTGTAGTTTAACATGAATTGATGGAGACAAGGGTCATATAAAGGGTCATCATTAGTGATCCTAGGTTTTAAGTTCCACTCTCATACTTTTGGAATGCAAGTGCACTGGGGGAAATGTAAAACCACCTAACCTTGAAATCAAATTATATTCAGCAGTAGAAGATATAGAATCTATCATTTGCCCTAAGAATTGAATTTTATTCATCCATCCATCCATTTATTCATTATACTACAAATGTTTTTTGAAGACTCTGAGATATCTTGTTATCAGTTACCTCACTTGGAAAAGTTAACCGTTATAATTTACAAAAATGCACATATTTACAAGCTCTTCTCTTATTCTTACATTTCTAGCTCTTCCCTACACTTTTAGAGTGAGACTATTTCAATTATTCCACACTCTTCTATTTTAGCTACTTCCTACTGCAGCTCTTGATTTCTTCTGACTTTCTCCAATACAAATTTGGCTTTTTCTCTAAAATTCTCCCAATTCTTAAAACCCCTCCTATGTCTTGCATCACACGTATGGTGTTTATTTCTCACTTCCCGTTCATCTGGGACCATGAAGCTTTAGTGATCTGGTCAAAGAGTAAAAATCTGGGAAAAATCAAAATGAATTCTTGAGACAAAGATAAAATTATGTTAGTTAGATTTATGAGTAGGACTAAGTGGCAAGTTCCCAGAGATGAAGATCCTGGATATTAGTGAGGATTCATGAATTTTCTAGAAGAGGCTGTGAATGAGTTTTCTGTGGCTCTACATGGTGAATTAGGAGGAAAGGCTCAATAGGAGAAAAACCTCAAAATGAGAGTACCAAAATTAGAATAGGTACTTTCTGGATCTAATGACTATTCCTGTTACATTTACAGGTTACATGAAATTCCACAGTGAGGCTATCATAAAACATTCGTAAGCACTGGATAACTAGTTGGACTCTATGCCTCTTAAGGTCTTATCAAACACAGATTCTAATCTGGGACAATTAAGTTTAAATATCAGATAAGAGTTATATTTTTTTCTCCAACTCCTATCCTTCACATAAGCACTCTGTAATTGTAGATTATAGCCTTATTTTCAGAGTTGATTTTTGATGGGTCTGAAATATCCACATGGGATCAAGTATGTGATGGGGGAAAATGAGAAACAAAAGAGAAAAAGTTCTATGAAACTCAGCTTCATCCTTTTTCACAACCCAGCGAGGAACTCCAAAGGAAATGCCTACATCTTTCAAGCATGTTTGTGCCAACAGTCTTCATGAAAATCTTTTGCAACAGAAACAAAAGACTTAGTTCCTATAGAGAATTATCAGAGCTTTGCCATCTCGCTGCTGGTGGATCCTCATCACCCAAGGCCGGCAGATAATATGGTTACCTGCTGGAGTGGGACCAGCTTGTTTGTATGTCAGGGAGCTGGCAGCTCTGTGTGCCCAAGGCACATTAAAATTGTACCTTACACATGTCAGGAGTGCTTGGGCCACTGCCACCATCTCCCTTCCTCCTGCTCACCAGCATCCAGTTTCTTGCTTTGGTGTTTACACCATTTCTACCATAGGCAATGAGTAGTTGTTGTCCTTTGCTCTTTATAGCGCCCTTTTGGCTTTTTCTCTTTCTTCTTTATTTGGTTATTATCCACAGAATAAGCCCTTATTCACAAGCCTAACTCATAGGTCTAGCCACATCCCAAAATCTACCTTGACCATATCACTCTGTTGCATGTGGAATGTCATCCACTGAGACTGAAATCCCCCAATTCTCTAGTCTTTGCTTTTGCTCCTCTTCCCTGTGACTAGATTATCCTACACCCAGCCATCTTGACATGTCTCATTTCTACCTATTCTTCAACACTTGACTCAACTACAGTTTTTACAGCCTGGAGAAACTACTGTTTATTAAAGCAATAAGGAATGTGATAGAGAGAAAGACACCAGCATCATGGAGAAGGTGCCCTCTGCAGGCCATGGCTGTTGGTGGAAGATGTCACTCAGAACAGGACCTCTAAGAGAAAAGGAATGTTGAAATCTCAAAACAAGAAATGCAGTGGTTTTCAACCATCAAAAGTAAGGCGATAGAGTATCATTAATAGTGACAAGGTTAGGATTAAATTTTGGGGCCAGTAAGAGTATTATTAAGTATGTAGAAACAAATGATATAAAACATGGATAATCAGACTCTGAGAACAGCAGTTCTAATAAAATTTCACTCTCCCTTCCCTAACTTTCCTATCTCAGACATTATTCAAGGTAGGTATCTAGTAGCTAGAAAGGCAGACTACGTTCCAGGAAGGAAGACCTTGGCATACCATTGTAAGTGTATAAACTAATGTCTCACTGAGTTCTCCTACGGGGCCACCAATAGAATGAGGAACAAATGGCCATTTACTTAGCAGAATTTACATGGTGGAATAGTAATAATAATTGAAGTTCATTGGGCATGGAATTCAAGAGCTCCCTCTGTTAGAATAAAGATCACACATTTCATTCATATTTATCTGTGGAGCTTTGGAAAAAGAAAACTCACACAGGATACTCTGTGTGTTTGCTTATTTTTTTTTTTTTTTTTTGGCTGTTGTTAAATACTGAAAGAAAGGGATAGTATACGATGAACCCGCACTTAGTATGAAGGAAAAAGACTAGACTCTGGAATCATGTTTGATTTCTTGAATATACTACTGTGAACACTGTAAGATCATTCAAGACAGTCTCTTCCCTGGATTCTTTCTGCATCAATCAGCATCCTTTGGGAACTGTGCCTGTGTTATTTTTCATAGATGATCTATGTCTGCTCCCTGCAACTATCTTAATAGCATATTTCTGCACAATTATACGAGTATGTTATGCAGCAAGTTGATGATTTAAACAAGCTATGGCCTACAAACCATGTTTGATGCTTTTGTAAATAAAGTTTTATTGGAAACATAGCCGTGTTCATTTATACACATTGTCTCTGATGGCTTTTATACTACAATTATGTAATGGGTAGTTGCTACAGAGAACCAATAATCCTGCAAGACCTAAAATGTTAGCCAGCACTTAAAAAATGTATCAGACCCTGCTTAAGCCAATAGCTGAAGATATAAGAATTCCAGAGATGTTTTAGATAAAGGATAAGGACTGTTTTGATCACAATGACTAGACCTAATGCCAATGCCAGTCTCATTTCTCTCTCTTTCAAAATCTGTTATACAGAGAAAATATACTTCTTAACTCTTCCAAAGCTCCCACTCTATCACAGGCAGAGAAAAAGAAGGGTCATAGTTGATAGGGCTGTAAAGGGCATCCTATTTACACTGGTGGTTTTCTTGAGGGTCACTGAGTCTGGTGTTCAGCTTGTGTTTAGCATCTATTACTTTTCTTTCAATGAGTGATAATCCTCTAAAATCATGGCTGCCACACCTCTCTTTGGGCTGTTGGAAAGGATTCATTGGCAAATGTTTGTCAATGTGCTGTGAAGATGGAAGCTCGTTATGTCTGTGTTAAGTATTATTGATTAAGTAGGCCTTCTGCTCTCTCTTCACAGTATTTCCACTAATTATGCCCATGTTTCATTTTTCTAAGTGAACATCAATGTCACAGAGAGGATTTCCCACAGAAAACCTGAGAGCCCAGCACTATCTCCCTTAAAACAAATAGATTTTTCATTGAAATCAACATATCTTTCAGAATCGAATAGGTTTTCATGGGGCCAATAAATTTCTTCAAAACAATGCATTTTTATTACAACATATTTTTGTTCAAACCAATACTTTTTGACAACCAGATATTAATGACCTGGCCAGAACTATAAATTTACCCCAAACTATGTGTTTTCTCAGCAGAAAATAATTTTTCTTATACAAACACATTTTTATTTGAATCAATCCTTTTCTGAAATCAGATATATTTCTGCAGGGGACAATGGGAAGCTCTTTACTAAGAAATGTCATTTTGTTTAAAGCAACATGACCTGGGTTTCAAAATTCCCTACTGGTCTGCCTTAAACATCTTTATTCAAAAATGAATGAAGTAAAGACTATTAAAGAAAATCTACTCTTTTTGCCATCCAGAAATGTGCAAAGGTACCAATAGACACTCTTTATAGAACTTCAAAACATAGGCCTAAGGGCAGACACCAGCCAACAGTATTCTGCTTCTTGGAGTATAGCAGGGATGAGATTCATGTCCCTCCTTAGAAAAGCTTTGTAAACTCACTAACAGGAGTACACCAGTAACACAATATTAAGGTCCTCTCTTGGTCACCTGGAAGCAATGCTTATTGCCTTTTTTTTTTCCTTTTTTGGAAAATTGCCCTGACCTTTTGGATTTTCTCTGTTTTTAACTGAAGATTATTAAGACAGACCTACTCTAAGTAAAGAATATTATTGCTACTAGTTATTTTTTATATATCTGCCATCTCTGTAGGCAGATCCTCACCTTTTTAGAGGTAGAGTCTCTAACCCTTCTCACCTGGGAATCAAATATGAGAAATTCACATGGTTGACTTAAAGATTATAAAGAGTTTCTGGTCCCTGAAATGTAAACAGTGTGAAAGCAATCCCTTAATAAACTTTGCCAGTTCGATGGAATTGTAGGAGGTGTATTTCCAGGATTTTTCTGTTTGTTTTTTATCCTGTTCCTTTGAAGTATATGCCAGTTGATCGGCTTAAGGCCTCAACAAAGATTTATCAATTCTCGAATGTGTAGGGACTGCCATCTTTGTCTCAACTACAGTAAATTTATGAGACCTGTGTTTCTTGCTACCAGTCTGAGCATATTCATTTTTCTGTTTCCCACTCATTTTCATAAAATAATAAGATAAAAGCACAAAAGGAATGTTCAAATAATTATACAATACTTTTCCAAACAAAGGTAACTATGCCACTAAAGCTGAACTCTTGGCTGGCAGGTTGTGTAGTCATTTAAAACAGTCAATTCTTGCCTAGTACAAAAAAATTCCACCTCCAGTGTACATAAGACAATTTAGAACTAACAATGTATGAATTAAAAAGGTCTGTATTGTAACAATAAGTTAACTTAGCTAAATGAGATAAAAGCATTGAAAATGGAACACTCAGTTCCTATTAATGAAAATAATTACTATTGTTAAGCATTTACTATGTGTGAAAGGTTTTGTGAAAGATGTTTCACACCTGTTTTCTTATATACATCTTAGGACATATCTAGGAAATTGTTGTTCTTATTCTCATGTTTAGGAATGAAAGAAACCATGAAGTGCCCAGGATAAGCTATTTATCCAAGCTCACATAACTAATGAATAAATACAGTAAGTCACAACATATTTTAACAAGGTGGTCCTTGGGGAAAGGGAAATTTCCAAGTTCTCTGCCTCACCCAGGAAAAGGTGGAACTGAACAGAGAGGAGCAATGAGAGAGACAGGGAAGGAAGGGAGAAAAGAAGGAAGGGAGGGAAGGAGAAAAGGGGAAGGAGGGAAGGAGGAAAGGGGAAGGGAGGGAGGGAGGGAGAAAAGGAGAGGGGGAGGGTAGCTAGAAAAGGATCGGAAGAGGCACATGGAACAGAGTCATGTGAAGAAGCTACACTAACTTTTCAGCCTTGGACCGGTACCAGGCACATGGGGGACATGGAAGGAAACACTTGAAACAGACATGAGTAAGAGGCCCATGGGGAGGCTGACAGTAGCAGATTTTACCTTGACTTTACTTTTGCTATTCTCCTTCCACACTTGCATGGGAGCTTCTGCCCTTCTCCTCTGGATCCCCATAGAAGGTGCCTTAGATTTATGATAAAGTTTTTGGCCTCAGCAGTTCTGTTTTGGTCCAAACCTATTTAGCTGGACATTTACCCATGAGGGGATAGAAAACTTTAGGTATTTATTGGGGAAACTAATTTATCTATTCTTTCCTTTCTCCTTATTGCACATTCATTAATTTTCTATAGCAGGTCTTATGTATTGGGGTAATTTTGTCTTGATGTGGTGGATGGCAGAACCCATTAGAGTGGGAAGGTTTGGGGTCCTGGGGCACCCCTCCTTTGGTCTTGTAACAATTTTAGTCAACAGTGGAGCTTATATGCAATGGTGGTCTCCATAGAGTACAACATACAACATAGGTTAGTAGCAGTCTGTCCTGTCTAGGTAAATGCATCCACAACACATTTCTAAGAATATGTGCCCCTCATTAATAAACACATGTCTTTGTAGGATAGGTACTAATTCAGTTCTGAATGTTTTGTAGAATTCATTTGTAAAGCCGTCTGGATCTGGACTTTTATTTTTGGAAAGGGCTTTGATTACTGTTTCAATTTCACTACTTATAATTGGACTGTTTAGATATTCTATATCTTCTTTATCTAACTTTGGGTGATTATAAAGTTGCAAAAATTTGTCCATCTCTTCTAGGTTGTTGAACTTGTTTGCATATAGACTATTTCAAAAAATCAAAAAAGAAGGAGTTCTACCAAACACATTTTATGAAGCCAACATCACACTAATACCAAAACCAAACAAGGACAACACAAAAAAAGAAAACTACAGACCAATACCTCTAATGAGCACTGACACAAAAATCCTCAATAAAATCTTAGCTAACAGAACCCAGCAATGCATCAACAAGATAATCCACCATGACCAAGTAGGATTTATCCCAGGAACACAAGGATGGTTCAATATTCGAAAGTCAATAAATGTAATCCACCACATCAACAAAAAGAAGAAAAAAACCACATGATTATATCAATAGATGCTGAGAAAGCTTTCGACAAAGTTCAGCCTCCAATTATGATGAAGGCCCTTGGAATTCTTAGGATAGAAGGACCATATCTTAACATAATAAAGGTCATATATGACAAGCCTATAGCCAATATCATTATCAATGGCGAAAAGCTAAAAACCTTTCCCCTAAGATCTGGAACAAGACGAGGATGCCCTCTTTCACCACTGCTCTTCAATATAACACTGGAAGTCCTGGCCAGAGCAATAAGACAAGAAAAAGATATACAAGTTATACAAATAGGGAAAGAAGAAGTAAAATTATCACTGTTTTCAGATGATATAAAAATATACACAGAGAACCCCAAAAGCTCTACAGAAAATCTAATCAAGCTAATCAGCCAGTTTAGCAAAGTAGCAGGCTACAAAATCAACATGCAAAAATCAGTAGCCTCCCGTTATACAAACAACCAAGCTGAAGAAGAAGAAATTTAAAAAAAAATACACTTTATAATTGAAACTAAAAAATTTAAATACTTGGGAATAAATCTAACAAAAGAGGTGAAGGACCTCTACAAAGAAAACTACAAAACATTGCTAAAA
>JAGFMF010011405.1:1321848-1354548 GCA_019455555.1 Galemys pyrenaicus | reverse complement strand
CTCCCTGCTCTCTGTGGTGAATCCTCTCACCCCCCACACTTCTGGCCTGTACCCCAGTGCTTGTATGCATAAATAAATAAATCTTTAAAAAAAAAAAAACTGCCTTGCAATTAAGTGCTAAAGAGTAAAAAGTGCTTGCAATCCTCAAGAGTGGCACACTTGCTCTAGTTCTTCTCAAAAGTTGCCAGTACAAGAGTGAAAAGATTTGGGTCTCTGGTTAACTATACTAAAATAAGCCCACATCTATTGTGACATATGATGATGTTTTTGTGTTTACTAGTGTCCTGACTTCTGTGTGTAAGGAAACTGTTATTCATGGATGCAGAGCTATATGCTGTGGGCTCTAGAGCTACTAGGAAGAGATGAGGATAGGAAGCCTAGTCTCCTGTTTCTAGGGCCTGCTGCCTCAGCCCTATGGCAAACTTCTTGTCATTTTCTCAGTGCAAATGGCAGTTTCCAAGGCTGTTTGTATCAGGGCAGTTTAGGGAAGACTTTTTCTGAACTATTTCTTCCATTGCAAACTGCATGTGGATAAAGAAAAAAAGTGATAGAGAAAATGAAGTCAGAAGACCAAAATGGGGAAGACAAAAGATTGCATAACCTTAGAAAGAATTTACAAAATGAGACAACAAAGTTAACCCCTGCCACAGAGGACTGCCAGCATGCTGTCAAAGTTACTGGTATGGGTTGCCCTGTGTTCCTTAGAGGAAGGAGCTTTATAAACAACTAAGGCTATGTTCTCTTTAAAAGAGAATTAAATGAATGTTGATTGTTTGCTTAACTGGCACAACTTGACCTTTATTGCTAGTGATTTTTTTCTTCCTGTAAAAGGCAAGGCCCGGGAGATCATAGGGCATCTTCAACATGTGGAACAGCCCAGAATTTGCATTGAGGGTCCTCAGAAAACCATCTTTGTCCCAGACGGCCTTGCCCAGGCAAGCATGCGAAGTGCATGGGCTAAGCAAAGGGCTGGGTGCCATGGCATTTGTTTTCCATTGAATAGGACTAGGGATTTTGACATGAATGATTAATCACCACATTGCAGACGGCTGACGAACACAGGAAAGAGTCCATTCGGAATGGATGGGGCATGCAATCTATTCCAAACAGCTGCTGGTGTTCTGTCTCTTCCACTCTCCCTGCTCTTTCCTCAGGTTCCTTATTCCTGGCCTCTCTTTCCCACTATTTTTCTCACTTTTCTCTCCTAACTCCATTCTCTCTTTTCCTTTCTTCATCATCGTCATTCCCCTCCCCCCTTGCCTGCCCATCTTCGTTGATTTGATTTTTCTTTCTTCCTTTCCATCTTCAATACTATTTTGTCTGACTTTGATAGCAAGCCATTACCTGGGTCTGCAGCCATGAGAGGACATACTGAGGACTTTGTGAGGGGAACATGGGCATAGGAGGCTAGAATCAAAAGCACTGAGCTAAACTGCATCCCTACAGCACAGGGCAGTGAAGAGAAAAGAGCCCTAACTGAGATGAAGAATAAGAACAGGGTAGTGAACAGCCACATGGAACATTGTGAGCTCATGTACCTCACATGTTCACGAGTAGGTCTGAATAAGCTCTGAATTATGAATTTGCCTTTTTTTTAAAGATTTATTTATTTATGCACCCAAGAACTGGGGTACAGGCCAGAGGTGTGGGGGGTGAGAAGATTCACCACAGACAGAGCAGGGAGCAGAACAGGCAGATCAACGGAAGTACACTGCTGAGGGAGCAGCGGGCACAGCAGGAGAGGTCTGCTGCGCCATGTGGGTCCCCTCCCTGGCGGGCAGCAGGGATTGAACTTGTGCTGCAGTGGCTGCAGTTTGTTTCATAGTGCATTGCTTAACCCACTGCACCACCAGGGAGGCCCTGAATTTGCCATTTAACTTTAGAACCATGTTTCTCTTAGAACCTTTGAGTTTCCGAAAGTCCTGTGCTATTGCTATCCTCACAAGTCCTTGAGAATTCTGGAACCTGATTTTCTGGTTTGATTCCTGGCTTTTTATTCTTCTGGGTGTGTTACCCTCAGTCAAGGCTTCATGCCTAGTCTTCATCAGAATCATCAGGAAAACTTATAAAACTGCAGACTGAAGCTTCCCACCCTGCATCTCTGATTCTATAAGTCTAGGCTGGAGACCAAGAATTTGCATGTCTAGTAAGTTCCTCAGTGATCCTGCTGCTGTTGTCTGGGACTCCCACTTTGAGAACATTTGTCCAGAATGACTTCCCAGACCTTGATGCTGGTAATTCTGCCCAGTATTAAGTGCATGTAGGGGTTGTGGCCTATTATCTATTGTTTAGAAAATTTAGGCTTGCTCTTCTAGCAAGTCACAGAGTTGTCTGAATATCCAAAAAGAATGTAATGAATCAAAAAACATAATCTAAGATATGTTAATTATAACATAATCTATGTTAATAAAAACATAATCTAAAAGGTATGAATTAGCTAAAACATATCTCCCAGGCCCAGGATACTTTTTTGCATCCATTGATTCACCCCCTTCTTCCCTCTCCCATAGCTAATGAAATATCACTCTATCTAACCTCCTCTCAAACTCTTCATTCATTCTATCACATCCAAGATGATGGGCTGTATGGAAGTGTGAATTGTGTGTCACTGAGGCACTACTTACCTAAGATTTTAAAATACACACACATATCACTTTATATATGTGTGTGAATATATATAATGTGATATATACCACTTTATATATTTATATATATATATCACACATGTATCACTTTATATATATCTAACAAATGATATATATCATCAATATCATACCACTTTATGTGTATTAAAAGCGATGTGTATATTTACATTGATACTTATATCACTTAACTAGCCAGCTCAGACAATTAGCAAGCTGGCAGCACCTCCACCTGCCCAAATGACAGTGTGACTGCCTGCCACCAGGTGGCCTCTTAGCAGACTGGGATCAATTAGTGATTGTAATTGAAAATGAATGTCATTAATTATATAACTTTGGGCTGTACAAATTTGATTTTACTAAAATTACACCAGGAACTGGGGCATTACAAAGGACTGCAGACAAAAGGAAAATTAGAATGAACAAACAATCCATAAACAGTGTACTCTAGATGATACTCAGGGTTGGCCCTCCACCCACTCTTGTTAAGCTTTTTTTTTTTTTTCACATCATACCCAGGTGCAGATTTCTGTGCATGTAGCAATAACTGCAAAAGCTTTGAATGGCATGATTTTCCATAAAATGAAATTGTATCTAGCCTTGCCCCCTTTAAGCTGTAGGCTTTATAGCTGCTATTAGCGCCTTGAATCAGAGGGCTCCACCCCAAGAATGGTTTTTCAGATGCTGGTTCTACAGGTCAAGGCCTGTTGAAGGAATTGGCTTCTTACAGGCTCATATAAAACAATCCTGTTCATACGGCTGCCCCACCTACTGTGAAGCTAGCCCTGTGGGAAGAATTGCCTCCATGCATTTGAGAATCTACCCCAAGCATCAGCCTAGAAGGTAGGAAGGACATTTGCCTTTGATGTGGAAATATGATCTTAACGCCCATGGCTAGGTGATTGCTATAATACACATGGTCCCCAAAAGCTGAGCTGTCACATTTAGCTAACGGATAGAAGCCTGAACAACTTTGGAAATATCAAAGCTTAACATTTTTCCAGTAACATTAATTCACTTACACTGTACATAATTTTTTTAGATTACTCATTAAACTGTTAAAATAGCTTCCTATAGAATATGAGAAATATGTTTGCTGGTATGTGACTAAAAGTCTCTCAGGCTTTGTATCTCCTAACCTTTTTTTTTTTTAGTATAAATCTGTACCTGAGTGCTTTATTAACATAGCTTTTTGCATATAATTTCCCTAGTGGATTTTTGTTTTAAGAGAAAATATGTCTGGAGTGGCAGAACTGCCAGTATTTAATAATGTTTGCATTTAAATATTCTACATATATTTGGAGGTTAACACCAAGATGGGGTGCCTGTATAAGGCAAAGGTAAAGTGCACCATTTTCCTGCTGCTGCAGGTATAGGGGTGGGTGGGTGGGTTCTTTAACTAGGCAAACCTCAACAGACAACACCATAAAGTTAGAGCAAGGTATAGTAGTTCTTTCTCCTTCTCTTAGCCATCTACAAGGATATTCCTTTCTATGCAGTGTTGATAGTTAACCTAAAAATTTCCCTGGGTGATGTCATCTAACTTAATTGGGGTACAAAACTCTACTTCTCCACCTTCTTCATCAGCTCCTGAGTCTATCTCAACCCAGAACATATATGCCTTGCACTCTGTAACATGACCATGGTGGAAAAATGAGGCAGTCTGAAGATAGTTTGGAAGTGAGGTATGCTAGATTTCACTGGAAATTGAGTGTTTCACTGAAATGCTCTTATTTTAAGTGTGCTTTTATACACACACACACACACACACACACACACACACACACACCCCTTGGGAAAATATTCTCTTAAGTCTAGATGTGCTGAACAAGTGAAATTAAGTTTCAATTCTCTGAGTTCCTGTAGTATTGCTTCGTTTTGTTTCCTGTATCTTTAGTATCTTTATCCCTTCTCTCCATACACACCATGACCTTCCAAAGAGGAGAACCTCAGTAACTAGGGAGGGCACAAACAATGATTTCTGCTCATGGTGTATTGGCCAGAGGTAAATTCTCTCTTGTACATCCTGGCCTGGAGACGCCCAACACTGTTCTGACTGTGTCAGGATGCAATGAATTATAACAATTCTAACAAAAAGTTAAAAATTTGGTACAGCAACAAAATTATGAGTGTGATGCAGGGTCCACAGTAATGAAGTAGAATCTCACTGTGGAGAAGAAGGACTTGCAAATGTCTCATCTGCTGACCTGAGAGCATGGGAGTCTTACATCTTTAACACATACAGTGAAAACCTTCAGCACAAATACAGTCCTTGGGGTCTAGGAGGGAAACTGTATGCTAGGTTGAGGGTACATTCAGGCTAACGTTGCCTGAAAACTTGTCATCAAGGGAATTTCTTTCAGGAAGTTTGCTTGATCTCAGCCAAGCCACATTTGGACACTAGACTTAAGAAAGCAGGACCCATGGCTTAAATACAATTTGAGAGTCTATCTGATTTGAACTTGCAGGGACTGTGCTAATTAGGTTAGTGGGACATGAGGCTCAACCTCTGTTAGCAGTTTAGCATTCTCACTGTGTTCCTTCCCACAGGAACAAATTTGAGGGTGTTAGGGGAGGGGCTGAGTTAAATTAGATCATGCGAAAGTAATCAGTTTTAATTTTCTAAGTAATCATTGGTTTAAGCCTTGTCAAACATCTTCTCTGACCACAAACAAAAAGACAAAAAGATTTGTTTCCAGAAACATCATTTCCTGCAGTGCATGTTCTGGAAAACCTCACTGAATTCAAGACTCTTCAGGCAGGTTTGGCAATAAATTTGAAGCACTGAGGACTAAAAGCCCTGTCTCTCCTATTTAGTAGTTTTGTTTAGAATTGGTAGAATATATTTTAATCTCAGACTCCCTGGCATGTGGCACAGTGCTAGACATAGAATTTTTGCTTTATAGTTATTGTGTGTGTGTGTGTGTGTGTGCATGAATCAGTGGATGAAGCATCTGTGTGTGAATCATCAACCTCAGATCTCTACTTAATTTTAAATACATATGTATAATTGGGGGCATGTGTATGTTTGAGGGGGTATTTGTATATGGTGGACATACTGACATTTTTAATGCTCGCCTGGAAAATTACACTTACACAGTCACTTATACGTCATCCACCGTGGTCCTGTGAAAATTACAAAGTGAATTTCATTCCAACAAATTTGAAAAGTAAACTTTTCTCATTTCTTATTTTTCACAGCAATGTTTATTGGCCTACACTTAATATTATAATATAGTATTTGTGCTGAAATATGTCATTAAGTATAAAAAAAGATATTCATTATTTAAATCAACAAATACTTGTATAAGGTCTGTGAAAGACACCAGTGTCCTGCCACAGTGATGCCCACCCACCCCAAGACCCACTTCTAGGAAGCAGCCATATTAAATTTTTAAGCAATTAATTTTAGGACAGAGTACCATGTTGTACAATAACCTATTTATAAAGTTTCTTAATTTTGATTTTTAGATATATTCTGACTTCATCACAAGTAAAGTGAAATCGTATACATGTTCACACATGTATCGACTTTTCTCGATCTTTCCCAAGGTAATCATTTCATAATTTTGAGTGAAATCTATAGGTAGTGTTTAAGTTATAAAGATTATGTACTTCTTGCTTAACCACAGATTATATTGTGACCACATTTCCACTTTGTATAGTATTTTGTTACCTAATATTTTCTTAATCTCTTAATCTTTGTTCTGTCTTTTATCTATGATCTTATGATGACTTTGTAGTGAAACAGGTTTCTAAACCTACTCTCCATGGTCAAAGTAGCCCTAGCAGGTTTATTCTTGATCATTTGTTTGGAGGGCAGACCTGTTGAACCAAGCCCCCTGATTTCCACAGAAGGACTCCGCTCTGCATTATCACAGTGGTATTACCTAGAGATGATTCCTTCTGCACTGGAGTTCTACTTCTTTGGGTCTATGTCTTCTCTGTTAATTTCCTTCTCATATAAGAGTAGAGTATCTTTTTGTCAGATATTTCTCAGTAGCTTCAGAGAAAGGGCCCATGGGAGATAAAATTTTGAGAATGTGCTATCTTATATCTTTATTCTCTTACCATCTGATTAATTCATTTGAATAAAGTTCTAGGTGGAAATCTAAAGACATTTAAAGATATCCTTGTCTTCTAACTTTTCCACTGGTTTCTTCTTCTATAAAGTAAAATGCCACCTTGATTCCTATCTTCTATACAAGACCAAAAACTGTCTGGGTCATTCCAGGAATTGTCAGCTTCACTTTAGTGGTTACTTTGATGGACAGTCATTTCCTTCCACTGTGATTAATTCTTTATGGGTCCATTCAGTTTTTGGTTTATCTTGACTTTCAGGAAGCATAATATGTCAATATTTTGGTCCTCTTCTCCATTTTCTGTCCTCTTTTTAGAACTCCTTTTCAGATATTTGATCTTTATATTTATCCTCAAATTTTACTCTTTCATCTTGATTTTTATTTGTATTTTGTTTAGACTTCTTGCAGAACTTCATACTCTTTCAAAATTCCTGTCCTTATCTCATTCTTGCAATCAATCATGATTTGCATATTAGTTATATATTTTTTTTTACAATTCCCTATAATTGTAATTCATTCTCTCTCTCACTCTCTCTTGTCTATTTGTATACAATAGTCTCTAACTTATATAGTAAGCTTTTTCCTCAACTATCTGGTGATTGAATCATCTATTTATATTTAAGAGTGATGTACTATAAATCTATATGTGGGCAGAACGTAGAAACAAGTAGTAGCTTCACAGGAAGGTTATTACTGGAGGACATGTAGGGATCTCTACATTTTACTTCTTGTCTTCATTTCATCAAAAGATAATTTGGGGGGGGGGCATGTTGGTGGCACAGTGGGTTAAGCAATGCACTATGAAGCAAACTGCAGCACGAGTTCGATCCCTGCCGCCGGCCAGGGAGGTGACCCACATGGCGCTGCAGACCTCTCCTGCCTTGCCTGCTGCTCCCCTCAGCAGTGTATTTCACTCATATCTGCCTGTTCTGGTCCCCACTCTATCTCTGGTGGATCCTTTCACTCCCCGCACTTCTGGCCTATACCCCAGTTCTTGAATGAATAAAAAAATTTAAAAAAATAAAAAAAAAAGAATTTTGGTTTCTCCAACAGAGTTTTTGAAAATAAAATAATGATGGTATCTATAAATATTACTTTGTTGTTAAATTTTACTGTCATTTTTTTTAAAATGGGCCTTTACAAATTTATTTTGAAATGTGATGAGAAATACCGAGAGGAAAACTAAAAGAGTAATTTTATAATTTGTCATAACCTTTATGAGAGAAGTTTTTTTACAAAAAAGCACTATTTATAAGGCAATAAGAGCTAGATTTCCATATGAGATAACTGGTTGGTTTTATTCTTCATGATTTTCTCATTTGATTCATGGGGACTAATGTGGAGCAAAAGAACCAAAATGTGGTTTATTCATGGGCTGGGCCAGGATTTCTTCAAATAAAGCCAACTTGTGATTGTATACTCAGCTCTTTCCTAGTGCCTAGGTTTTGAACAAACCAAAATCGAGCATCTTCTTCTGTACTCAGGACTCTTCAGAGCCTGGAAGTAAAGGTCACTCAGACTTCTAATTCTAGTAATTTATGAAATGAAATTGCCATTGTGACCTCCAATTGGGCATGCTCTGATAGGAAAAAAATGAGCTGTGCTTTCATTTCTCACCCCTACTAGCTGACCCAAGATTGAGATCTGCCTTTCCTTTCTTCACAAGGGTAATAGGTAAGGAGAACTGGTAAAAGATTTGGTGAAGTCAGAACAAAAGCTTCTATGATATTAAGAACTGTTGGAGTATTTAAAAATTGCCTGTGGTACACTGGCAAGCTTTTGTAGGATGAGATGCTTTGTGTAGGATGAGATGAGTAAGTGGATATCAATTCATATCCACATACACCATGAAACACTATAAAGAGATGACCACCACCTTAGAGATGGCGGGGGTTATTTGTGCCATTTCCAATGTGCCTCTGGCCATGACCTCAAAGCTGTAATTCCTGTGTCTTTATTCTCAATGGAATAGACTCTAAATTGGTCATTGTCAAAAAGGATTCATGAAAACCATGAGAAAAACTGAAAGGGGAAAAAAATCTTCCCAGATCACTGATAAAAACACATACACAGACATACAAACACACATGCCAATAAAGAAGTAACTCAGGGTAAGTAGCACAGAAGTTAACAGTAAACTAACAACTGATTTCTAATATAACCCAAGATAATAGAGCTCTCCAAAAACACTTGATATTTATAAAAATCCTAGACAAATGAAAAATGATTCCAAGATTATTCTCAACAGAAGGATCTGCCTCAGAACTCCTTCCATGAATTGTTTTCCTGGAGGTTTTTGACAGTTTTTAGGTTATTAACTGGTGCAATTGTCAGACTTAGGGTCGAAGGGAGACTGAAGTATGGGCAGCTGCTGCCCAGTGAAAATTAATTAGAAAAAGAAATTGAGTCTTTGGATTGGTGATTTAGAGAACTGAATAGGTGAGAAGTCACTCAAAACAATCTGATTTTTGCATGGCCTTTCAAAATCATGATTTTGGGTAATTAACAAACTACCTGCACAAAACCCATAAAATCAATGTTTCGTCCTCAAAGGCTCTATAATGCACATCGACGCTACTTTGTCAGGTAAAGGGGATCTTCGTCTCCTTTCTGGACTTACCCCAGCAGTTCTAAAACTTTTGAATTTCACAATCAATAAAATAAGACAATCAGTATGAAAAGAGTTGTGTACAGGGGGCTCAAGGGAGCAGGCACAGGGTGACTGATTATTTTTCTCAACAGAGATTTTAAATGAAGCACATCAACTATCTCACTATTTCATTTCATATGAAGACACAAAAATGTCCCCCAAAAAGAGTACATCTCAAAGTAAAAGACAGGTCTCCACTAGCTTAAAATAAGGTAAAATGTTTACCCCATGGTCTTTAAGTTTTTTCTCTGAACATGCTGATTTAAACACCTTTGCATGATGCAATGATTGTTCTTAGAGCAAAGTTTGTGAGCTATAGATGAAGACATTGCCAGATCTTTGAAAATATTTTATTTGATCCAGTTTAACTAAGTACTCTAGCTGGAAAAGGACTTAGAAATATCTGTATTCAGGGACCTCCTAGTGGCACAGGGGTTAAATTGCTAACGAGCTATCCCAGCCATTGTGGCATGAGTTCGAGACCTGGCCAGGGAGCTAACCCACACGCGCTCCTGTCTCACCCATTGCTCCAATCGGCAGTGCATTTCAGTACATCCGCCTGTTCTGCTCCTCACTCTGTATCTGGTGAATCCTCCCACACCCACACTTCTGGCTTGTACCCCAGTCCTCGTATGCATAAATAAAAATAAATCTTACAAAAGAAAAGAAATGTTTCATAGTTAAGATGTGAAGGCATTGTCCCCTGAGGGTAAATCGGCTTACCAAGGCCTGAAATGATTGACCACTCCTTTTACCTGAGATGCTAAGATTCAGCACAGTTCTGTGCAGAATGTTAGGCTCTGCAGAGAGAACCCCTTTAAGTTGAAAGGGTTACTTTATCAAGTACCTATTCGGAGAGAGCCCCACTGGAAAGAAAATCCCTTTTCTGCTCAAGCTGCATATAATGTGGTCTGGAAGACAGGTCAAGTGCATGGAAATGAACCTAACCGCATGTGAGAACACAGGATTGGACAGTGAGGTCTTGGAGACAGAGCAGGCATCTGCTCTGACAGACATTTTTAGGAAGTGGTGTTGCCACATGTCATTTGACTTGGGGACCCCAAATTCGCATTTGATGGACTGTCTATGCACTGAAAATATGGTGTTTGTGAGACCTCTCACAAGGACTTTGGACTTCTTCACCTTCCATCATTTCCATTCTCAAGAGACAGAGAACTCAAGAATGCAGAGTTTGAAGAGGGCAGGAGGATGAGCAGGGAAACATATAGCACCCCTTTTCATTCTCATTCAATGCTGCAACCTTCACTGTTAAACATGACCTTGTGGGACAAAGTCTAGAAGCAAATTTCTCATTTGCTGGCCTCTCCCTGGGCCTTCTGCGACATACTGTCACTCCGACAAGTACTGTTCTTAATGGGTTTATGGGAAAGGCTTGGCCTGCCTTTCCATCTGCACCTTCTGCTGGCTCTCTCTGAAAAGCGCGAGCTTGCCATACGACATTCCCTTGAATTATTTAGATTGGTAAATCTTTCTGCATCTCACATCTTTAGTCCATCTGTTAGTCGGAGCTTTGTCTTTATAGGAAGTGTCCTTTATGCATGCTGGCATCTGTCAGCAGTACACTTCCCTCTTTTATTCATGATCTTCTATGGGAGAGGGTACAAGCTGCAGAAACGCCACATGCCTGGTATGCATTTCATTTTAATGGAAGATTACATGACTGGGGTGCTGGTTTATTACCTTGCTCCACATGCATCCATTCATCACCTGGCAGCCCCCTCACTCAGCCTGTTAGAAGGTGCTGGCCCTTCTGTAGCCCTTTGGTCCCAGCATTATGAAGGAACTAGGCTTAATGGGGGCAAGAAACTGATCCTTTAAAAAAAGATGAAAGATTACAAGAAAAGAAAAATATATAATGGAAAACTGTAGGCCAGGCAAAAGGGAAAAGGTCTTGACCTCATGCCGATATCCAGATGCAGATGGAATTATTTACACAAAGCACTAGATGTTTTAAGGAAAATGTTACTGCAAATACCATATCCTAGCTGAGTATCTCCTTCCTGAAAATCACGCTACTAAACTTATATTGCATTTTGTATTTTCCACTTACAGAATAAATAAATCTCAAATGGTCTTATATAATTTTCTTTTAAGTGCTGGAATAGCCTTCATAATACAGACTGCCAGATGTGGACTATCCACAAGAAACAAGCTTATAAAAGAATTTTTAAATTGTTTCATGCTATTTCAATATTGATATAGAAATAATTAATATAAGGGAAGCCTGAATAAGGTGATCTTGTATACCAGTGGTGGGAATATTCATGCTCAAGCCTGTTGTTCATAAACTAATGATGGACAGCTATTTTGATCATTCCTCTTTCGCTCACAAAGGATGCCAGTAGGACTGCTAAATTTTGGTCACCCTAATGCTAGATAATATGGGTGATCATGCTGTATTTGACTAGTGCCTGTGGTTTCAGTGCCTATGTTGACAATAGTGTTCCTTTATTCCCACTGATGAGATGTAGTGTTTCTTTATAATGGAATGCCCAGAAATAAAGGGACCAATGTCTATATGTAGAAGATTATTTCTCCTCCTCAGTAGGTCTTTTTCAACATATCATTCATTTATTTAATAAATATTTAGTGAATGCCTACTCTATATCACATACTTCTCTAATTTCTAGGACTATAATGTAAATAAGAGAAATGTCTTTGCATGCATAGGACTGACAATTACTGAAATGACCAAGACGATATTCTGATTGAGAGTCATTTATGTCTATTATACTTATTTATACAGTGTGTTCTAACCCTGGGGGTGCACAGATTCTGCTAAGTAGCTCAAAGAAGCAGAGTGAGGAAAATTAAAGATCAGAAAGATAAATGAAAAACAACCCTAGTAGACAAGAACTGCCCTCCTACAAACTGTTATTACATGGAAGTCTATTCCTTCTCCCCTCCACTGCATTTGACACATTTTAAAGCCAAATCCGAATGATGAAGACTGAGGTTCTAGTACTTATAGGGATCTATGGAAAATGAAAAAAGATATAAATTGTTTAGTTCTGTAAACAGCATTAATAATTATCTGATATTTTGCTGGAAGATAGCATTGGGTAAATATATCCAGACTTCTCGGTTATCAATGAGAACCTAGCATGTAAAGATTTGGAAATGTAGCTTATTAAAATTTGCCTCAACTTAACTTTCTAACTCTCCTATTAAATTTCTATTTCTACTATTATATATTTAATTTCGAACAGTTCTTTCTTGTTCCCCAACCTGTATATATTTTATATTATCCTGTTTGGAATTTCCTAATGGGATTTAATCTCTTATTTCTCTGAGGATATTAAGTACAACTGGTACGCTGACACTTTCTTTTCCTTGTTGTCATCTGTGTTTTCTATGAAGTCTCTTTTAATAGTTGATTTTGGTCTTGTCTTTACTATCAAATGCATTTTATATAGTATAAGATGACTGTATATGGTTCATTTAGTATTAAGAAGGCAATTGGATATTCTATGTAGCTTGGAAGGATTGGTTGGAAGTTGTGATTAACTATTTGTGATCAGTTTGGAACCAAAATTTTCATTGGAAGATATCCACATGCTAGTTTCTGTAAGCCTTTTCTGAGAATGGTAGCTTCCCTCCTGCCTGGAACCCTTGAATTATCTGCATTCTTAGTGGTAAAGGAAAAGGAGGGCTGGGGAGTCTCATAGTTCACAGTGAATATATTTACTTACTCCCCTTTCCCTATCTTCTCTTATGTCTGGCATCCTTTTGTCTGGAACCTCCCTGCTTCATTTCCTTCAATAAGTAAATGCCCTTACTTTTAGTCAGTTGGGGGAAATAATCACCTTTCTAAGAGGGATGGAAGGGGGCTTGAATGGCAGGTGATAGCTAATGACCTCAAATATATTTCCAGTCAGTCTTCCCGTTTCAGCTCCGTGGTATCTCCACCGTCAGAAATAGCTGGTGCTGTACTAGGGGCCCCAATACCAAATTAAGTTGCTACTCTTGATCCCTGCTCTAAAGGGGACATATTTGTTCTGACAAGTGAATTACAAATATCCCACCTGCTTTCTCTTTTGTATATATTAGGATATATAGGATGTCTATGTTTCCTATATCCTTTATCTGCCACCATGTTTGTCTATTTCCTTTTGAGTTTATGGACTTATATCTTATTAAGCAATTATTCTGTATAATCCTAATGGGGTTTGGAGAGGAAACCAAGATAAAAATGTGCAGTCCATCTTCCAGCTTTAACTAGAGATCCCTTCCTGTCTTTGCCAGGACAAAGATTTCTTATTACTCCCAAAAGTATTCATGGGAAAGGTACTGAGTTCTCCTTCAGCACTGAAGTCTTCATCAAACAATCCATTGCTTTGGCTTATTTCAAATCCTATTTTCTATAATAAATGTAAAATATAATATCTATAGAAGAATTTTTTTCATATTGCCATAATTAATGTGACAATAATGAAATGATGTATTATGGCCTTTGTTTGTTAAATGATTATAATCTCCTTAGGGTTTTGGTCTCAACAAATTAGGAGGTATTCCAGAAAGCACTGACAATAAAGATGCTGCTTTTTATCCTCCTTGCTAAGTGAAACCTTAACTCACTTGCCTAGTTTTCTGAGCAGGTAAAATATAGTGAGAGTTGATGAGTTTCTCCCATTCTACAGATATATTTGAGCAGGAATGACAATTACTACAGAAACTTTGTTGCACTGGGCTTCTTAGAATTTCCTCTCAACCTTGGCATCAGAGCAAGCTGTATAGCTTTTTATTAGGGACAATTACCTAGTCCCAACCTTAGAAAGACTCAGTGGCTTGTATAATACTCTGCTGTCTTCATCTTAATACTCTTAATTCTGAATAAGGACTCCTGTACTTTCATTTTGTATTGGGCCCACCAAACTATGCAGACTGTCCTGTTCCACATACTTTACCAATCCCTTGCAACTGAGAGAGGGGAAGGAGATTTATCTGGCCTCCTTGTGGGGAGAAAACACTTGAGAATAATCTTAGAAGCTATCAAAGTTTAGAGACCATCACAAGCAGGGCAGCAGAAGACACAATACAGACTGGATCTCAGTTGCAAACTCTGGCATTCAGGTTCCAGACAGGCCACCTAAATGGGGTAAAGCCTGAAAATAGGAGGGCAAGCCCAGCTATTGGGAAACTGAAAGAGCATATCCTGTCTAAAAACTTGCAATTTCAATTTCAAAGACAACAGTTTGCATTAGAAAGAATAAAAAAAGCTGGGGCCTCCCCTGGTGGCAGTGGATTAAACAAGCACTATGAAGCAAACTGCAGCCACTGCAGCACGAGTTCGATCCCTGCTGCCCGCCAGGGAGGGGACCCACATGGTGCAGCAGACCTCTCCTGCTGTGCCCGCTGCTCCCCTCAGCAGTGTACTTCAGTTGATCTGCCTGTTCTGCTCCCTGCTCTGTCTGTGGTGAATCTTCTCACCCCCCACACCTCTGGCTTGTACCCCAGTTCTTGTATGCATAAATAAATAAATCTTTAAAAAAATAAAATAAAAAATGCTAGTTACAACCATGCCTTGGCCCAATCCAGCAGACCACTGCCTAGCCCCCAAGACATTTGCTTATTTGACAGTTTTCTTCAGAACTAAGATTTTTTTCTGTCAAACCAGAGTGTCATATTAGCTCATATGTTGATTTTTTGTTATTCTTCCACTACTTCCCCCAAACACAAATGTATGTCTTACATTTAGGACACTTATTTGATACTACACTATGTTTTCCTTCATTTTTGAACAACCTCATCCTTGCCACTCATTCTGTATTTGATATCTGCTGTAATATAATTTGATAACTGTGGTGAAGCCAACATTCCCTGAGCAGATGGCTGGACACTTAAGGTGAGTCCTACACACAGTGAATGAGAGCAGTAAGAACCTGGCAGAAACTAACAGGCTATATGTGCTCATGCGTGTGAGTATGTGTGTGCATGCGCTCAAACTTGCACACACTCTCCAAAAATAAGATTCCCCCATAAACAGCTGGGAAAAGGTGGCCCAGTCCTGACAGTTGCTGCAGGGACTCCCAAGGGACCGAGCAACTATAATTTTAGCAGCTGAACACTGTTACCTTTAATTTCTGCATGCGACCTAATTTGCACATTAACTGATCAAGGCACATTACTCAGTGTGCAACTGCTTTCCCAATTTTAAGTTGATTCATCAGCTTTCCCCCAGCATATTAGATATATACACATATCATAACTGAACCATCTTCTCCTCGGTCTTGTACTCTTAAGAAAAAAAGAAACTGAAGTCTTTATGACCTACTAAAGCAACTTTTGGGTGTCTAAATATATATGCTATGCAAGAGATAGCCAAAAAAAGTGAAACAATGTAGATTCAACATCAAATTCCACTTAGAAGGCATAAACTTGCATAAACCACTTCTCTGAGTCACTATTTCCTCAATTGTAAAATGGGATCATAGTCTAACTTTTATTGAGTAAGACTCAGATGTGAAAAGAACTCCAGCCTGGCACCCAGAGGTTGAAGGGTATTTACAGTTCAACAGTTCATTAGTAGAACACATCGATAAACTCTGTGCATGAGAAACCCAGCAGTGATACATCTCTGGTTGAATAAGGAGAGGATATCATGAATTATGTAGGATAATTTGCATCTTCCCATAGAAATACTCTCATAGAAGAAAGTACAATTTATTCAAAATAGACAAGTTTGGAGAAAAGGGAACACCTACTGTTTTGGTTTGGATAGAACCAAAGATCAGAAACTGATCTTCACAATTCTTAGACCTACAGATTTTTTTAAAGTTGAAAATCTAGGATTTAGAGAAGTTATATCGGTAGACATTAAATTTCTGGAATAATACTGAGTCAAGTATCCCTGTTCTTTACAAAAGATCTCAATGATGCCATCTGGGTCAAATTAAACCAGAACCATCCGGTGCCAAAGGCATTTCTGCTGCTTGCTTTGACACTGGGTGATAGATCAGACCTAGTAATTTCTACTTGCCTCAGTAGTTTCTCTAAGATGTAAATGAACTTTAAGAAATTCAACACTCAAAGACCAGTGCACCTAGGAGCCTCCTAGGAAATGATGTAGTGTTGGGTCTGAAACAGAATGAAAGCATTCTGTATACCACCTCTTGGTTAGCCTTCCTCAAAAACTGTATGATAGACTGAATAATGGCCCCTAAGTATATCTGGGTGCTAATTCCCAAGAACTGTGATAACTTATATTGCATAGGGGACTTTCAGTTGTGACTAAGTTAAAGCTCGTGGGATGGATGGATCAAATAATAAGGGTAATGTCTATGAAAGAAAGTATCTTGTATGATGACAGTGGAAGCAAGAACTTGTAGCAATGCAGGGAAGGGTCAGGAGCCAAGGAATGCAAGTGATCTCCATACCTTAGAAAAGGGAAGGAAAGCCCTGACAGCTTCAAGGAGGACCATGGCATGCAGACACCTTGATTTTAGCTCAGTGAAAGTGATTTTGGACTTCAAGTCTCCAGAATTATAAGATAATTTCATGTTGCATTAAACCACCAATTATATGATAATTTGTTCAGTAACAACAGGAAACTAATATACACTGGTCTCTTCAGTTTTTATTCTCCTAAAAATTAGCAAAATTTAACTCAGAAAAATATCTAAAATATATTGAAGACTTCACAGGTTCTGGGTACTGAATTAAGTATAATGTTTTATATATATTATTTACCTGCCTGACAATATTTAGAACTTGGTATTAGTAGCATTATCATTTTATTAAAAGAAAATGTGGCTAATAAAGGTTAATTAAATACTCAAAGTCACCAGTTAATAACTTAGTTGCTTTTACTGTTTTCTACCTTTTTTACCCCAACTACTAGTTTGCAACTTTCTCAAAGGTAAATACTACATCTTAATTTGTGTTCTGAAGCTGTTCTCATCACAATCCCTGAATTCAAATAAAAATAAAAATGAAGCCCACCTGAAATTATGATGCTAGCCAATGAAAAAATAATTTTATATGCATAAATTTAATCCACACCCATCTGTTCAGAATTCTGCCAATTATATAGGAAGGTGCACCTGATTTCCCTTATCACTTCACTCTGTTTTCTACTGTTTTGTGGCTATGGCCACAGAAACATCTATGTAAATGGGCTTACATTCTTCTTATTGACTGCCACCCCTTTTTATTAGTAATTCCGTCAGAGAAAATAGATTTCTAGCAAGAGATCTGTCATGCAGAAGTCCAGTACTTCTGGTATTACATTAGATGCTGATGGTGTTAGATTTAAAGTTGACACCAAAGCCTAATTAAACATTATGCCAGTGCACATATTCTGCAAATTAAGACACAACACATTACAGATCCCAGTCTAGGATAAGTTAAAAAGGAGCTGTCAATATGCAAAGGACCTTGTTAAGTGCTTTAAATACAAATTTTTTGAATTTAAAATGCAAATAGATTGAAGTCTCCTTTCCTTTCAAGTTGGAAAGGAAAATTAAGTGGGGTAGGGAGACTTACTTCATTTTTTACTAATCACTAGGTTTTGATTCCAGTTGTAACCATCAACCATATAATGCAATAGTGCTAGAGATGGGAAGAAGAACTAGCCTAAGGCTAACAACTCATTTTTTGGCTCCTCCATAACTGAATGAAAAGCAGGAAGCAAACCAATTCCATTAATGTTGACATGTCAACATATGTATTGAAAAAGGAGTTTTCAAATTCAAACAGGCAGCATCTCTTGGGCTCTTCAGATGTGCACAGCTGTGGAGAAGCTGGCCACCTGACTTCATCACCTGGGGTGGAGAAAAGCCAGATAGGTTATGAAATCTGAGGTGATGGACTCTGGAGCTAGGAACAAGTTAAGTATATTGGCTGCCACAATCTGAGTTTTATTGTAGAAGAGTCGTGAGTAGAAAAGCCTGCAGGAAAAAAAATGAAGTGAGAGGTAGAAGCATTTGGGGCTCTCAGTTCTCCTTAGTTGGATCCATATCACCTCCCATTACCATCGGTTATGTCTAAATGGGGCAGGGCCAATAGGAGGCTGAGATGAAATGCATTCATGCCACCTCAGGGTGCCAGATGCAGGTTACTCCTCTACATTGGCTACTTCTCAGCCCTCCTGCCCTACCTTTTTTTTTGAAACTTTATTTGTAGTCAACCAGCAAATACCTAGTCTTTTCATGTGCTGTATAAACGGACATGAATAAAAAGTTGAGGTTCTCCTCAAAGAGCTTGCATTTGAGAAGTGAAAGAAGCCGACATATGCCTTACTATGTGCCCTTCCAGGTGATAAACATGTCCATAGGGAGTGACACACGGTGATCGCCACCAGGGAAAAGATGAAAAATGTGTCTGAAGCAGGTTAGGGAGGACCTCACAAGTACTGAGTTGTATCTTAAGAGCAGAATTTTGACCATTGGACCTGAAAAGAAAACTAAGATGCAGGCTGTGGTGCTTTGAAAACAACACTCAAAAGTAAAATCATTGGAAGAATTCAAAAGGATAATATAAAAGATAGGCAGCTTTTACATAGGTAATGTAAAAGACAGGTCTATTCAATCCAACCACAAGAGACAATTTGATCACTTTTTTTTCATAGTTACTCATTTGACTGTAGTTGAAGTTCAGCTATTTATGTGGTCTTTCCGAGGACAGAAATGAAAGCATTGATGACTTTGAATTTTTAGGTACTGTTTTCTTAATACATGCAACAAACTTGGGAGGTAGGGATCTGATTGAATAACTAATACAGCAAATTCAATACAGTTGGTTTTATAAACCTTGTCATTGCATAATTAAAATTGTTTAAATCTTGTAACCTCTTCCAAAAGTACTCCATAAGCCTTGGTCAAAGCTCCATGCCAATAATCAGCCCAATTTATTTTGTTTCCATTAAAATCAGTTTCTACCATATGGGCAATAATCTGTTAAATAAATGGAGAATGCAAACACATAATGCATGCATGAATATCCACACACACAACACACACACACACACACTCTTTTGCTCCAAGGGAAGTTAATGTTTTGATATAAGAAAAAGTTTGTATACATAAAAAAATATATAGCATTTGATACATTATAAGATAAAACACCAGGCTGAATACAACCAACATCTACAGTGAACGACAAATTCTGTGGGTGGTAGAGATGGAAAAACCAAAGCTGGAAAAACTTAATTGAAACTGGTTTAAGTTAATAATTATTTAAATGCATAAACATTATCATCTTAAAGAAGATTTGATAATTCGATCTTGAAATGAATTTATCAGAAATTACAATTTTAGAAAACTTGTCAAGTTTGCCTTATTTGCAGTTCCTGTTTTCAAAAGATACTTTTAACATATTGTTTAGTTTTTTTAAGTTATGCTGGGAAAACTTATTTTCTTCAAATTTATCTTGATTTTAAGGTGAATTAAATGTAATTTACTAAATAACATAATTATAGGAAAATTGATTGAATAGCATTTAATGGATTTTGCTAACTGAAATAATTAAATGATAATTGCTTAATAATGTCAAATTATTTTCTTCTGTATACAATTATTAATTATATACAAAGGAAAATTAAATAGTTGATTGTTTTCTTTGGCAACTACAATGACTGAATAAATTAATAGCATCCAATTAATTGTGTTCTATTCAATGATAAGATGATAACTGATTGAAAAGTAATAGATGAATTTAGTCCTCGCACTCAGTAAGCAATGCTGTATGGAATACAAATTCATTTTAAATCCAGAAGAGAAATAAATCATGTATTTAACCTTATACATCAATAGACTCTGATAATTTTTTTTGTTTTAAAAAATAAAAGTTAGAAGACAACTTTGTGTTTCCAAATACTTTCTTTCCAAATTAGAAAAGGCTGAAAGATATTATCTAAGTCCAGTCTTGCCTTTTCTAAGCAAAAGCAGGGACTCTCTCCCATCACCGAGGGATGCAGAAACAAAAATGAAGTAGCATAACCTGAAACCCTTCATGAGCCTGGGGAAGGCATCTAAAAAACAGGACTCAGTCAGTTATTGCTGATGAGCCACACAGGATGAGACATAATTCCCTAAACTTCTCCAGTCACAACAGGTATTTTTACAAGAAAATTCTTGTTATCCATGTTGGGAAAAATATCCAACTTTCCTTTGTTAATAGTTTTACCCCTGAAAACAGTAGTAATTGTGAATCAAAAGCATAAGAATCAGAATGAATTTTAAAATGCATACTGGTGTGCTGTCTCCTGAGTACAGGAATGTACTTGGCACTCTCTCAGTGCTGTCAGGGTCCAGCCTGAGACCCTGGCCCGGTATATGTGGGTGATGGGAGGCCTCTGCAAGTGGGGACTGTTCCATTCACTTCCCCGCAGCAAGAGTTGTACTAATGTCTTCTCCATTCAGTGTAGGGATCCCTGCCTCTGTGCAGAAAATGATGACAATGTCTTAGAAGAGTGAGTAGGAAAAAGAGAAGAGGAAGAACCAGACAGTGTTAGAAATGGAAAAGCAGAAGATAAACAAAAATCCTGAAGTGGTGGATCACATTCTAATCCTACGGTAAAAATTAACCCTATGTATATATGTATATATGATAGATATAGATAGATGATGATGATTGATAGAGAGACAGATCGATAGAGATGAGTGAGTGTACGGATAGAAGATAGATGAGTGTATCGGTTGATTAATCTTCCTTAGGAATCTTTGATCGGACATATGACAAAACACCCTCTCTTCCTGTGCTCTTCATTATTTTGGCGGCCAAATGCAAACAAAGAAATTTCAAAATATTTAGGCATAAATTAAAACAAATTTCACTGCTGTGCATTTAAATTTTTAATTATTATTTTCATGTAAAATTAAATGTATTTGTGACAAGAAATAAAAGTAAAAATAATCTTCTATAACCAGTCAATGTATCTCCATCAAATTCTATTCCCCAGAAGTATAGACTAACAACTTTTTAATCTAGCTTTCTAGAATTCTGAATAGGGAGGAAGGGGCATTTAGGGCTCTAAAAGCAGATGTAAAAAATTTGCACAGAAGAACTACCAATAAACAGGCTCTTTTAACCTTAGAATATATTTATAATTACATTTGCCTACTTATAATTCTTTTTAACCACCTACAAAATATTCTGTTGTATATTTGTACCATTTATTTTACTAATCTGCATGTGGTTCATATTTTTAGATTTCAGTCTTTCAGTAATACAGACTGGTTGAATTTTAAAAACATTCAGAACACTGAATCAGACAATACACAGATTATTCACTAAATGTTAGGCTAGATCTATACAGTAATAAACGCCTGTCTAAAAAGAAGAGCACCAATGTTCCCCGTCTGCCTAGCAGTCAGTTAACATAACAAAGCGGTGATTCAATTCATTGTAACACTTAAGGTTGAAAATTGGGGGAGAGGTTCAAAAACAGTGACTGTCTATAAACACTGTCACATTAACTTTGTGACCTTAGCAAGCCTCTGCACCTTTACCCATTTCTGGAAAGTGATAATAAATCACACCCTATTACGAACATACCAATGTAAGGTTTTTCCCAGTTTGCAGGCATCACACACCATTGAAATGAAAGAGAATAATTACGATGATTACATGATATTAAGTGGACAATGACATTGGCATCATTCTTTGAAGCTGAGTATACATATGACCTAAGAGATGAGATACATTTTTAAAAAGCTATTGGTTCCATAGTTAGAAATTAAAGTTCCACACACAGTTCCTTTCTTATTTACCTTGGAATTTCACTGACTGTCACTCATTCAATCATTCACTGTATATCTTCTGCTCACTATGGGTCAAGCACTATGCCGAGGACAGGAATACAAAGGTGAATATGCCTCAGGGTAGTCAGCACCTACACAGCATTTAAAAAACATTCCAAAGGGCAAGCTGGTCTCTCCTTGCCATTTTACACAATTAAACCTGCACTCTCTCAGATTACCCAACCTTACATTTTACAATCATAGTCTCATCACCAGGCGCCTACTTAAAGAGGTAGCAGGTGATGCAGCTGCAGCACTGGAAAGGACCTCAGTGAAAGAAATTTGAATTCTATTTTGTAACTGAAAAGGGTTTAAACAGGGCAGTGATGTGATGAAACCAGTGACTTAGGAAGATCACTGGCAATAGAGTAGATGGAAGAAAGAATTTTATTAAAAAGCAAAAGGGAGATGATGAGCCGAAAATGAGGAAGGCCAGAGAAAGTGAACAGGAGCAGTTATTGTGGAGGTATTTCAGAATAAGAATCAGGACACCATAGGAGCGACTCAGTACAGCAGGAAGGGAAAGGGCATGCCGATTTTTAAAAAGCCCATTCTCTCTCTCTCTTTTTTGTCTAGGGCTGGGGAAGTACGCACTTTATCTGTGAATGTGTCACTCTCACCAGAGAGCTTGGTGCCATGTGTGTCCCCGTAAAACACCCCAGCTTCCATTAAACAAAGTGCTTTTCTAAAATGCCTTCCTTGTAAGACCTGGCTGCCCTACCCCAAGCCATTAGTGGGAACAGAACGTTAATAAGGAGGGACTGTGGTATCTCTAAGAGAGGTTGACCTCCCTCAGCGGAAGCAGAGCGCCCATTATAGTGTGATGATAAATCACAAGCCTTTCCCTTCCATTATTTTCCCAGAAGACTCTTCTCTGAATGCATAAACATACTGGAGGGAGGGAGAAAAAGACAAGCAACAGATGAATAGAAGGTGAAAAAAGAGAGAGACCAATCAACAGATGCCCAGTGGGATGTCAAATAATAAATGCAGTGTTCATATCCACTTATTTGCATGTAGTGAAACTTTAATAACCCTCATCAGGAGAAATCTCCATAAGAAAATGAATGAACTATAAGATACCAGGGCTTTGCTTTGAGATGTGTAAATACTAATGACAATGCCAGGAGGGTGTCATCACATTTATTATTGCAGTGCTTTTCTCTTTATTTCTTCAGATTCAATGGCAAACTAATCCAAGAGGTGGGAGGGAGCATAATTAATATATTTATGACTGAGCTTATTATCTATTTTCTTAGTCTGTCTTTCAGGTATAACAGGCATATCTGCTCACATTTAACACAAATGGGATGTCAGAGGATGGATGCTGGATTCTCCTCTCTTGATATATTGGTCAAGAACAGCTACTGTAAAGGTTGTAGATCACTCTTACTAGTCAGACACAGATGTCTACAAGAGGCCTCAGGAATCAGGGCCTAAGACCAGCTCTGTAAAAACCATAGCATTGTGGCTCTCAGGTGACTTTTGTCTCTAGGCCTAGAATATCCCGGTCAAAAGTTACTTTCAGAGCTCTTGGAAGATGGCTTCTGTTTCTTGGAAACAAGATCAACGTGAAAGCATGAAGGGAACAAATAGGTGGCTCATGTGAACACTGCAAGTTGTTATAGTCTGCATGTGTGGCTCCAGGCACTCATTGTGAGTACTTGGATTAGTTCAACAGTCAACCAGCTCACAACATCACATGCCATGTTTGACTTCCACTATGCTTCTGATAGTGAGAGATTTTTGAGTAAACTAGATTGCTTCACACTTGAACATTTTTCTTCTATCTTTGGCGTGACTCTCAAGTTCTTAAAATTTATTTTCCTTCCAATTGTATCTGGTATAAGTCCTGTAGCCTGGTTCTAATCAATAGAAATGGTCTCCTGTTGGCCCAGCCCCAAACAAATCATAAGGGTAACATTTAGATAAATGAAGGATTTGAGATTTGACCCAGGACACTGGGTCAAAGGAAGTCTGGCTGTTTATATATTTGGATATGCCCCTCTCTAACCTTAAAGTGGATATTTGGCAGTTGCCACCAAGTTTCCCCCTTATTCCATCTGAAAAAGCTTCTTATGCATGGGGGATTCTAATCCAAGTGGTTCTAGGAAGCCTATCCTGGCTAGAATAATACTTTCAGAATTGGAAATGTGACTAAGCTGAATGGAATTTAGGACTTCTGCTGCAGATGCTGAGATAAAGGTATCATCTCTTGTGGGATGTGAATGAACTTATCTAGTTGTTAGAGCTGTTGCAGCTATTTTGAAGCCACAGGGAAGTCAGACTCTTAATGTATCCCACAGTGGGAAAGGTAGAACAAAGGACAAGAAAGAAAATGGGCCAATATGGGACTCCATAACAAGCTCTCCCTACCTCTAGAAATTTCATTTATATGAGGCATCATATTGAATTTGAGCCCAGTTTGCATCAAGTTGTTTGTTATTTATCATAAGATGCATACAAATTTGCTTGTGAAAATGGTTTGTACCTTTGGCATTATCACCAGTTTGGGCCAAGATCTGTCATAAGCTTGGTATATGACTGGTAAATAGAAGTGCACTTCCAATGTATTCTGTCTTTAAGTGAAAAGGAACAGACATATTGAAGAGTTATATTCTAAAATTATTAATCAGTTTATTTCTTCCCTACCAAGCTTCTAGCTCACTTCGAAATTATTCCTCTAACACGTTAGATGTATCGTATTTCTATGGCATCAACCTTTTGTAGTTTTATCAAAAGATTGTTTCCTGTGTTCTACTCCTACTCTCTTTTCTTCATGATTACTTTTCAGTGTGGGTTCCATAGCTCTTTTCATGACAGCTACCGATAGCCCTCCCCTTGTTTTTGTAAGAATTGCAGTTAGTAGCGCTAGGGTAGTAGAGGACCAGATCATCTTGGGTTTGAGCAGAGGAATATTTCCTCCCAGATACTGATTTATGCCTCAGATTTTTCAAATATTCTCTAATAGTGCTCTCCATCAATAGCTACTTCATATGTACAAAGTATTCATTGCTTTCCAATAACCCAGGCTGCTTTTCCTTAGCTTTGTTGCTAACATCTATTTTTTTGACCATACGTCAGTTCAGTAACTCAGTCATTTCTGAGCTATCATGATTTTCATACCTCTTCTGATTTATTAGCAGACTACTCTCTCTCTAGTATGCCTTTTCCCTTAATATATTTGTGAAAGACTCTTTGACCCCAGCTGTCCTGAATGTTTTACTGTGCTTGCTGGCCAAGGCTTTTGCAATGGGTGCAGTTTTATGAATCTCAAGATGAGCTTTGCTTTTAAAAGCTGCCCTTTCAGTTCATTTAAATAAAATGTCTCCAACTGTGTTTATGTTACAAAATCATTTGTAACCATCTCCTCAGCTCTGGCTCCAATCGTTTTTTATCCCCAGACCTTTAGATTGCAGCCACACTGACTGTTTTTGTAGTTTGCTATGAACCTGTTATAGCACTACAATTCAAGAATTGTCAATCGCTACTCCCATTCCTTGATCTGCCCTACAGACCTGAGTCCTGAGATCAAAACACAGGTCTCATAAGCATCATCTCCATTGTAACCCCTCTGCCATAAAGCACACACACACGATCTCCCCCCACCACCAATTTTCAAACATGCAGTGAACAACCCACTTATTCTACATGTGGTAGGGTGGGGTGGTCTGGCAAATGATTGAATGATTTCCTGAAAGGCCACTTAAGAGCTAAGGAATTTGACTCACAAGAGCTAAAAAGAAAAGGTAACCATACTCAGTTTTTAAAACAGTATTTTTATAGTATGGCAATGGTTCAAATTAACAGTCACTTCACATGTAAATTATCAATTTTTTTGGTCTTCTCTCCACTATTTTGACTTATCTTCCATGTTCCTTTTTATTCTAGTCTGATGTCATTTGAGTATTCCTTCAATTTCACAAACAGATGCAGGAAACCCATTTGCACATCCTCCTCCCACCTACAACAGTGCTGTCACACTAATCAGATTGACAAACACTGGTGTGGTTGAGTTGGGTTGGCTTTTTCTTTGTAGTAAGAAATGTTGCTAGTTCTGATAATTATTCTCCAACTGTGATAGACCATTCACAAATTATTTCCCAGCAGCATTATACTATAGGTTATCAAATATCAACATGTAGCATTATATAAATTTGATTATGAGAAAAGGGGAAATTGGGAATATGGACTTGAGGGTCCAGTAACACACAGGTTAAACCAAAACAGAAAGAAAGAGAAAGGGATTGTTTTCAAGCTAATCTGTAAGACAAATTTGAGATCAAGCTCGGAAGACAAAATACCAACATTATGTTCAGGGAAATAGGAAAAGGGTTTTATCTTGGAAATAGAGCCAAGAGTAAGAAGTCAAGTTAAAACAGGAATGGGAGTTGTTATGGATCATAAAAAAGAGGGTTAACCTTAAGGTAATAAAAGGGATCATGTATGTGATACTAAATAGTATTAAATAAATCCTATGAAGTTGAAGGAATATAATTACTGATCAGTAGAAAGGCTGGTGCATAAATGTCTTGGATGAGATAGTTTAGAAACTGAGACACTTCAGCAGGTTTTACAACCATCCACATGCAGCCAGTGCTCTGTGGCATTGGTTTATCTGCGGGCTGACACCTTTTAAATTTTTTATTAAACTGTTTCCTGAAATATGTATTGGCCTCCTTGGTTCAATGTTCTACTTTTTTTATAAAGTAACAGAGCATGCACTTACTATGTGGCAGATTTTAAAGACAAGTATGCCTTAAAAGAAGCTATTGATTATATCAGGTAAAATTTCACTTTCCCTTGGAACACAAGAAAAACACAAGTGAGTTTAAATTTGTTCTTTTAACTACAAATAAATGTTGATTTTATGAGGTGGCCTTTACCCATACATATGTTTCAGTCATTTGTATGCCATAATTATCAATGACACAATTTCTAAATGACTCAAAGTTCCCCAGTGCATGAAGTCTCTTCTATACCTTAATAGATTTTGGTGACCAGAACTAAATTGGCAATAGTTTCATATGGCCTGATACCAAATAAGCGATCTCGTTGACTCTATCCTAGTTGGAAAGAACTTCAGTTGAAGTTTTACAGTGAGTTGCTTGTATTTTTGAGTTCATACAGAAGTCAAGAATCTGAATGTAATATTTTAAAATATTAATGATAATTTAAAAGCAAGTGGGATTGTAAATGCAATGTAGTTGGTTGGATTCTGGAAGGAAAAAAGGAACATTAGTGAAAAAGTAAAACCAAATAAAATCTGGGGTAAAGTTTAATAGTCATCTACATTGTTTACTTCTTAGTTTTGAGATATGGTCCATGGTTATGCAAGATGTGGACACTAGGGGAAACCTGATGAAGGCCATATGGAAACTTTTTGTACTATCCTTATAACTTTTGTTGAAAAATTTTATCATTAAAACTTTTGTTTTAAAAAATCAAGTGGCCAACACAAAGCTGAGAGGAAAATGTGACTGCTACCATCACTGACTTAGTTCTCTTTGGCAACATCTAACTCTTTATATAACTGGTTGAATTTGTTTCTCTCTTTTTCTAAAGGCAAAAATTAAGGACAAAAATTAGGCAATCATGGAACTAGAAGGGATTATGCTCAGTGAAATAAGTCAGAAGGCAAGAGAAAAGAAATATCGGATGGTTTCACTTTTAGGAGGAATATAAAAGGAAAAAAAAGGGCTCAGGGAAAAGAACAATATCAAAACACACACACATACGCACACACACCCCCCAAGAATCAAAAGACAAACTTCCCATCTTCATTTCCATCTAAAATAAGCTCCCTAAAAAAATAAAGATTTTGGGTCTTAAGTGGGTCAGGATTCACACAAACTGTGTATCAGGATCCCCTTGGTACTTTACCCATAATCCTACACACATCTTTCCTCCATAGGTCAGCTATAGACACTACTGAGGTCTTGCTCTGCAGCGCCAGTTCTCTAGACTCTTGTAAAACACTGGTAAGACAAGTCTCAGTGAAGTTCTGATTTAACCCCACCTGTAAAAATGGTGACTGCTTGATAAATGTTGCTGGAAAAATAAATTTGATTGACTAGTGGGAACAGAAACAGAAACCAAGAGTTTTGTACCCTGATCTACCAGATGCCCCATTCCTGATCTAGACCTAATTCTGAGCAATGTAGTACTGTCTTATGGCAGTACTAAATAACTCATTGATGGACATTGTTCTATACTAGATCCTAAATTTGCTTTGCCTGAGAATTTCTCAAGAAGCACATTTTACCTAGATGAGTAGTCATACTTTGGTATCAGAATGGAAGGATTTCTCAGTGAACTTGGTTCTTGTCTTAAACTGCAGCAAGTCAATTAACTATTGCAAGTTTGATTTGCCATGACCAACATAGCTTTGTACATGCTCACATGTAATACAGTGCAGTGACAAAGTGCCCAAATGCCAGGAAGACATCACTTTGAAAGTCCCAATTGTCAAAGTGCTCTATGGAGCTGTTCCCTGACCTCTTTGCCATTAAAAAGCTATTGGAAAAAATAATTTTGTGATGATTTATAATTATTTTTGCTACTACATTTATTTCTCAGCAGCTTGTACACTGAAGCTACACTTCTCTGATATGGCCAAAAGTTAGAAAATTTGAGTCTTTGCAGAAAGAAAAATTAAATGATTGAAAGTTTGGAAAGGAGGTCAGATTCCCCGATGAGGGAATCACAGCTGAGCATCTGTTAAGGCCTATTGTAGGTGATACGTTCCCCTTGGCCTATACAGGTAATAGTAGTTGCTAGATTATACTTAACAAAAAGGATTTCAAATTTTTGTATTCATTATGAGTGATTACTGAATCAGTAGTGAAAAAGGGCATTTAATGCCAGGAATGATTTTAATAGGTATAGACTCCAAAGCTAATCCCCCGATCCCTATCCCCTTCCAATAAATATAATTCCAGAATTAGAAAACCCATTATTTTATCTAAAGCATTCTAGCCTGTTACAATGCAACTGCCTCTGGGATTGTAGCACATTAAACTTTAGAAACCATTATTATGGATTCATTTAGCAGACCTTTTTAGGGAAGGTTCAGGAGGAAAAAAAAAAAAAGGACCTTGAGAAAGAAGAGGCAAGGAAGAAACACTTCTAAAACACATTTTACGTGTTTTCACATTGAATAATTATGTGACCTTAGGTTCACTTTTCAGACGTAAAAGTGGGAATTCAACATTAGGCATGATGCCCAAAAACACTCAACTGGTAACTGAAGAATCTGGGATTTATATCTGGTTCATCTGACTCCCCAGTCTGGCTCTTCCTGTTGGATGGAGGAAGGTGAGAGAACAGAGCTGTAAGTCGCAAAAGGAGATAGCAGAGAACCACTGAGGAGGCCATGAGGGAGGCCACTTGTAAATTGTGGTTTCTGGGTCCCAAATTCCCTCCTGGAGTTAGTCCAACAAAATATTTCTGTTTCAAACTGTTTTTTTTTTTCTTTTTCTTTTCCCCAGCCCTACACACAGGCAGATTTATGCAATGATTTAGGCCTCTGAATTCAGAGCAAGACTTGGCTTTCAATGCAGACCCTGCTTACTAAGTTTGTGACTTGGAAAACATATTTTTTTTTTAAATTGTCAACCTAGAAATTCAGGAAGCAATTAAAAAGGTAAAGTATGTTTATTTGGGATCAAAAATTATAATTTGGAGGATCTAGATTCAGGTAGAGAATCTAAAGCATACCTCCGGGAGAGTCAAAGTCAACAGTTTATGTGAGAAAAAAACAGGGATAAGTGGTTAAAGAAAAGTTGATTAGTGTTAACAGGCTAAACTTATTCTTGGCTATACAATTGTTACTGATTCTCCAGAAAGATAAAAGGGCAACTTGACTGATCTATCCTTCAGCTAAAAGTCTGTCATTATCAGTTCTATCTGGATGATTTCTCAAATAAGTGTTTGCTTGATGGTTCTTAAGACAATTGTTTTTGGACTAGTCCTCAGGGGTTTGGCTCAGTTCGAGACAGCCAATCCAACTTTTCTGTAACGATTCTCTACTCCATTGTAAAAATGACTTCACAGATGTCAACTTTCACATCTTGTTCCCATATTTGCAAAGTGCAAATATTAATCAAGCCTTCTTTACAAAATTATTGTGCTGATGGAGTAAAATACTGTAGGTAAAATTCTTAACATAAATATTGAGACAGATTTAATGCACAGTCAGTGTTTTGCGGTTGTTCAGGGAAAGATGGTGGTGGTGGTTGGGTGGGGGGGGGTATCCCACAAGGACAGTTCCTTCCAAAGTCACTCAGAATGGGACAGACTCATACTCCTGACTTCATGACAGCGACGCTTGATTTTTCTGTGAGAGTCTAAACTTCCTTTGCTTTTTTTTTTTCTTCCCAAATGGGGGTTCTCATAATCTTAGTACAGTTCTGGCATCTTCCCAGCTCTAAATATGGAGAACAAGCACAGTTTTGTTTTTTTTTTTTTTTTTTTTCAGAGAAGATAGAGAATAGGGAGAAAAGATGTCTGAAACCATGCAATGATCCAGAAGTAGTCTCATATCAACTCATACCTTTTCTTCAAGGATGGTCAAATATTTTCGATTTTTCTTTGTCATTCTACACTGGTATGTCTTCCAAGGGTATTGGTCGTACGGGTCAGGGAATCAGTGGGAAACAGTGAGGAGCAGTTTTTAGAATAAAACTGTCTCCAGAGGCTGCACCACCCAAACTTTCATCACAGAGAAATGGTGGGGGGAAAAGTTAAAAGTGGGGGATGATTATTCAGACACTGTCATAAAAATGGGAACTACCATGTTCCCCACCCCCACTTAATCATGGATTGGAGCTGAGTTGTCAGGCGAAACTATATAACATGCAAGACAGGTGGGTTCAGGGAAAAATAAGAGGATAGCTCTTTTTCCTGCAACCCAATTTTCATTCTGGTACTGCTGGGAAAAGACACATGTAGAGACACTTGAAAGAGACAAGTGGATGAGAGACAGGTGGGGAGTTGACAGTGGTGACTAGTATCCTGATTTGTACTTTGATTTTGATGCTTTTGTCCCAGATTTGCTTGGCCCTTTTTACCTACTTCCTGTGGTTTCCTGCCAGAAGGTGTCTTAGACTTGTGGCAAGCTTTCAGACCTCAATGGCCAACACTGTTTGGATGGGCAATTGTCCATGAGGGCATGGGTAGTTTTGGGTGTTTTATCAGGGTTAAATATCTTTTGTTCTTCTGTCTATATGCTATGAATTCTATTAAAATTCTTTCACACTAAAAGTATGTTTTGACTTTTGTGTATATAAGGTCCAGATCCCTTTAAAGTATGCAAGTTTGGGGGCTCTGGAGTACCCTGACAGATTGGTTGTACATTAACAGATCCTTTAATTTCTCAATGAAAAACTAAAGTAACAGAAGAGAGAGAGATCGCTCTTGTTATTCAGAAAATCCATCCACTCCCAATAAGACATACTATCCAGCAAAAAAAAGAAAAAAAAAATCTTCCAGAGCTGCAATTTTAGATAAAGGGAAATACGGGCAAAGGAATAAGGTCTTGCAAGGCTCTTGAATATTGCACTTTAAGTGGATTGGGTTAGGGGTGGCCAGGAAAAGTTGGGGAAGGGAATGGAGACTGAAATACAAAATAAAACAAAGCTAAAACACCCAGGAGATCCCAGCCCTTCCTTGTAATAAGTCAGCTTTTGTTAGCTTGGCTTTTGAGTATTAAGCACTCAGTTCATCTCCATTGATTTGTAATGAGGCTAGGAGACTCACAAAGCCTTAATCAAGCCAGGATCCCTTTAAAATGAACTCTTCTTCGAAGAGAGCTGGCAGATAGCATCTGTAGAGGAGCTGTGTCGGAAAGAGCTCACTGTCTCCATTGTGAGGTTTACACTGGTCCAGAGAATGGGATAGGGGCTTCATTAGTCTGATAAAAACAGACAGGCCAAGTTTTCATTAGAGGGATGCACAAATCCACTTTACTTGGCTTTCCTCCTTTACATTATAAAAGCATTATCAGGCTCAAGCTTATGGGACTCATTATTCCATACAAACACCAGGCGTGGAGGTGGGGAGGCAATAAGAGAACCCAGCCCTCCATCTTGGAGAGGCACTGAGGACCTCTGCTAGTTTTTCAAGGCAAAGCACAAAATTAACCATTGGCTAAGCTTCCTAACCTCACAAAATTAAGACCCACAAAAATTATCTAATCTTCTTTCTACTGTCAAGAAGGAGAAAGTAGTATGGAATTTCTGACCTTTTGCAACAAGAGCATTCTCCTCTAAAATTTGTGTTTAAGATTCTGGTTTCTAATGCCAGTATGTCTTGTGATCACTTCTCTAGTAAGATGATTTTAAACAAATTAGGTAGATCATACTACTGTTGTTATTTTCTTTTTTTTTTTTTTTTGCATCATGCTTCATTGTGAAATCCTGGGTAATATAAAATTCTATAATAGAGTTCAATTAAAAATTTGGGGCATGGGCCTCCCTGGTGGCGCAGTGGGTTAAGCAACGCACTATGAAGCAAACCGCAGCCACTGCAGCATGAGTTCGATCCCTGCTGCTGGCCAGGGAGGG
>JAGFMF010011405.1:1241419-1321798 GCA_019455555.1 Galemys pyrenaicus | reverse complement strand
CTGCTCCCTGCTCTCTGTGGTGAATCCTCTCACCGCCCTGGACTCTGGCCTGTACCCCAGTGCTTGTATGCATAAATAAATAAATCTTTAAAAAAAAAATTTGGGGCACTGATATTCAGGCACTGATATGATGGCTTGAATTAATATTATTAATTTAACTTTTGAAGCACTTTTTAAACCTCTATCTTATACTAGTCCATTTCTTTGTCTTACTTTTTTCCTGTATTTTCAATTCTTTATCAACTACTAAACTGAGAAATTGACAGGATCTAATTTGCTCCTGTTAGTGGAGTAAAATCTCCTGGATTGCATTGTCTTTTCCCTCACACCTTCATATGTAATGATTCATATTATCAGTGTCTCAGTTTTACACCACATGCTATGTTTCTGTGTGATATTGTCTCAAGACTAAGGGTTAATAGCTTGTGAAAAAAAAATAAAAGTAACAATATAAACGTGCTTTCTCAATATATTCCCTATGTTTTGTGAGTTTGATCACAGTAAAGTAAATCTGCATTAGCTTATAATTTGCAAAAATAAAAGTACTTTTATCGACTTTAAATTCATAGTGAAACCTTCACAGGAGATAGTTGATGCAGTCATGGCAAACTCAAATGTTGGCTGTACCCTGTTGTTTTACACTAACTTTACACTAACTTACTTGCTAGACCAAATGATGCATGACTTCATGGGAAATAATTTAGCTGGACTTGGAGGAAACCAATGTTTAAGCAGAGAATCAAGGACTCATTGCATCCCTGACATGCCAGATACAAAGGAACTACTTGACTGGATACTTATGTCACCATCCATTCATTGCAAGTGTTTAGCCAATCACTTAGTAATGATTAAGTTTACCAAAAATGCTAAAGCCCTACACTGCTTTGAGTGAATATTAACTTCACCACAGATTGAGGTATCAGTAATTCATCTTATAAGCTGGCAATAATACTCTTAATTTGGTCTTCCCTTAGATGCTATATTTGGGGAAGTATTTTTCCTCTACTGTTATAGTGCAATGCTGGAATCCATAAATCAGACTTACAAAAAGCTTGATTAACAGGAGAAAAAAATAGCTCACACACATTTGCAACATGCATACATGCGAGAGAATTTAACGCTGAGTAACTTAAGTAGTAGCTATCATTTGAACGCTATATGCCATTTTAACAAAGGGTAATACATTTGCAACACAAAGAAAAATAGGTTTGGGCTTCCAGGGACAATAATTTGGGGGGAAGGTAGATATATGGGGGAAATTAATGGAAGAAAGGATTATTTTAGTAAGGTTTGTGTACCTTCTATCTTCAGAGATAATGGTTGTTCTCTTCTGTACAGAAGAGGAAGAGGAACATCTTCACAAAAGGAAATGCATGATTCCTCTCCTTCCCCCTTCCTTGCTGAATATCTCTGATTTATAGTTTGCCTTCTAGTCATGTCTTTTTTTTTTCCTGATCCCTTTCTTTGATTCCACTATGTTCCTCCTAGAAGTGAAATCATCCAATAATATTCTTTTTCCTGCTGACTTATTTCACTTAGCATAACCCCTGCTAGCTCCATCCGTGTTACAGCAAATGACATGAGTTGATCTTTTTTGATTGCTGAATAGTATTCCATTTGTCTTGAATTTAGGCAGACAGGTGGGTGGCAAAGTGTTTCTTCCACATTTGCTGCTTCTTAATTGTCTTTACTGCAAAATATTCTTATGCCAAAGTGACATATTCGAAGATGGCATAATCTGATTCTTCTGAGTGTTTTAGAATCTAACAAACATAGACCAGGGCTCAATAGGTATTATGTGCAGCACTCACATCTTCAACCCACACTTGCCACAGTCAGAAGGTTGATGATGATGGTGACAGTGATAATTGCAGTGATGACATGATGTTGCTGGTGTTGATGGTGGCAGCTGCAGGGAAAAACAATGCCTAATCCATTCTGCTCTTTCACCCTGTATTTTTCAATTCTAAATTGAATATGACAGAAGCTGAGGAGCCAAGATCACAACTGTTTCTGCTGGCAGAGATTAGGTGATTCAGCACCTTTGGGTAAAATTAGCCAACTTCTATAAAGGATGACTCTTTATGATATTATCTCATCTCAGGACATTTCCTGAGTTAAACACCGGGATCAGTCAGGCTTGGAAACAGCAAAATATGAGACACACAGCTCTCCAAACCATAACATGACAAGATAGAAAATAGACATTATGCTTTTCTTCAGGAATGTCTGAGTTTCTTAGACAAAGACCTAATTTTACTTCTAAGAGTATAGATTTTGGGTCACTGCCAGATACACACTAATAATAAATAGCACATTTGATAGATGGAAGAACCTAACTGCCTTTCTTAGCTTGTGTAATTACCTGTGTGAGTTTATCAATTGTTGCTCTCTGAAATTTTACCTGAGATGGGAGTTACATATATTTATGTTCAAAGAAAAGACTAGAAAACCTGACTCTAACTTTCCCTCACATATCTCCTTCTTGAAAACACATCGAGGCTATTCAGATCTATACATAGGCTTGAACCAGTGGGAAGTTGGCGGGTGGGGGGTTTGCAACATCTGGTTGAGACCATTCCATAGCACAACCTACTGAAACAAGTTATTTGGTAAGAATATTAATTTTCTTCTTTCAGTCAAGAGTTAAACTTCTTTTCTTTTATATATCTGGCACTAAAATGCCTGAGTTATTTTGTTCCTTTTAGTGATAAATCTAATTGGGTCTCAATCCTGAAAACAAGTTCTGGTTTGGCCCTTAGCCCAAAAGTGATGGAATGTGGTGTGGAGGTCAAGTAAAGGGTGATAAATTGAGGAATTATGGATCATACCTTTAGCTCTGTTACTTTAATTGCTTTTAGCATCACTGTGAAGGAAGACCAGTCGGAATGGTCAAGCACTTAATGAAATGAAGTGAGAACTGAGAGCTTGACAAACAGAAATGGGTGAGATCTGGTATGGGGTTTTCTGAGGTCAAATCATGTGTAACTTCAGCTTTTTCAAATATTAGCAATGAAATAAATAAAAGTATTGTAGTCTCATAGATGTCAAGCCTCTTAAGGTAGTTCTGACTCTAACAAAAGGCATGCATGGGCTAGTAATAAATGGGGGGTAGTTTGGGGTGAATGAGCTGTCCAGACTACTATGCACTCCAGCATGGGATCAGAAAAGCAGAAAAGCATGGGATCACACTGCCATGTTCCCACAAGGCAGTACAGAGGTGGCTGAGGACAGTCCAATGATTCTGTAAGAGACTCCCAGTCTAGGTAAGAAACAAGGGTACAGGGACCTTGACCATGATGGGACAGCAGATATTTCATCAGGTCATGCGATGAAGATCAATGTCACCACCCTAATACCAAGCATCCTGAGATCTAGAGAAAATGGAAGGATAAAACACAAGAAAATAAGAAGAATTGACAAAATGTCAGAGTTTTAAACCAAAAAGAATGAGTTGTATAAAAATAAGACATTTTTATTTCCTACCATCATTAGAAAATTCATTAGGTATGCACTTGTATCTTTTAAGAGCTTCTACAAGAAGAGTCCAGCAAGATAAGGACTGAAAAGAATACTTTAAAGAGGCAAAACAATGTCTTTTTAGGACTTTGTTGAGATACTTTCAACAAATTACTGAAGGGAATTATGGGGAGAAATACATGGGAACAGAGATCCTGGAGGGTTGTGTCTGGAGGTTGTATCTGATTAACATCAGGAGTGGGAAAGAAAGGAACAATACTGGAAAACAGATACAATGGGACTTGGGGGAAGTCAGAGGATATGGACGGTTTTAATACTTACTATAGGTTAAGGACAAAGTTAATACAGAGATAAAGAAGTCAGGAAAAAGAAAATACCCTGGAGAAGGTGAGGGATGTAGAATAAAATGGTATGTAGATTACAGACTGGGTATTATGAGTACTATGAGATATGCTTTATCTCAAACAGGAAGAAGGTGGCTAAGTGATTATACTGCATTTATATAAAGGGGATGAGAATGGGTGGGGAGGGCAACCACATTTCCAGCATGGGAAACATCTTGAGCAGTTGTTGTACTATTTCAACAAGACATCCTGTATGAGTCCCCTTTTAGTGAATATTTTTAGCTATTCTGTGTCTTCTAGAGTCTTAAATCATCACTAATTAAAACCATCTCATGAAATCTCCTTTCAGTTTCTGATCCTCTTTCAACCTTCTTTCTAGTTGTCCTCTGCCCATCTATGGAATCACACTTAGACTCTGTTGCTCTATAAGGAGTGATCAACTGTCAGCCATATTTATCACTGGAAAATGTCCTTACCTAGCCTCATATTGGAGCAGTGGACAAGGCGTGCTGCCTTGTATGCCTCAGGGGGAGACTGGATATCAACGAGGTAAAAGGACAAGAAAAACATTTTCTTGCTGATTTTTTAAACATAGATGCTTTATTCTCTTCTTTTATCTCCCTAAATTGTTTTGATAGTGAAAGCTCTTACTATTAACTACTAAACATCTTGGAATTCTACTGGACATAGAAAACATTTAAAAAATCATAAAAAGTAAGAAATCTGAGACTGAGCCTCAGACACTTTATTTTCTTCCCTGGAACCAAGGAGATGCTGTTGCTTGTCTTCTTTTCCAGAATTTATGGTTCTCTAAAGGAAAGGAACTGTATAGTAGTTTGACAACAGTCAGCCAATCTGATGACCAGAAGACAATCTTTATTTGATAAGGCTGAATCTCTGAATCCTAATGCTATTTCATTTCATGATAAGAAAAACATCCTGGTCTGTATTATAGCTTAAAATCTAAGAGCATTTCACAGGAAGCTTATTGTTTGTTCATAAATAGTAAAGTAAATATTGGGGTCAGAATTTAGGTTTCACTAATGAAAACTGTGATTCTATGTAGTTGCTTCATATATGTATGTACCAGCAGTGAGTATCATGTGAAAACCTTCAGGACTTAACCTTTTGTGAGAATGGGATGTATTTAATAGGGGAAATTGTCCTCTTTTAATCATGGGAAGAAAATCACATCAATAAAGCCATTCCATAGGTGAGCTTTGGAATCACTCTGTGCTGACTTCCAACACAGCCACTCACTAGTTGTGTGACTCTAGTGAGTTACCCAACCTTTTGACAATCAGTTTTTTCGATCATCAAATAGGAGTGATGACTTGGCACTTCTCTTTTAGAAGGGGATGATCGATATCTTGAATTCCTAAATCTTGTTCTATCATCAATAAGACATAAACTCTGGGGCTTTCGCAAGTCTAATAACATTCTTTATGGTTGGTGGTGCTTTAGCCCCTAATTCAAGAGTAATTAGCCTGGAAAACTGTTTTCCTGCTCTCCTAGTATCAGAAGAAAAGGCAACCTGACCAGTTTTCCCATGCTTCCTTTCCCTGTGTTCCTCTTACTCACATGGGGCCATTCAAGTGTGAGCACAGCTGCAATGGGAAAGCCCCTCCCAACTCACCTTACCAAAACAATTGTAGGAGAGGGAAAAGAAAACAGGGAGAAATCACTGGAAAGTGACTATGCCGGCTTAGTTCCACTATGATTTCTTCATCTCATTCTGTATCTCCTCTGGATGTTCAATGGAAATGTTTAACAAAGACTGGAATTTAAGTAGTACTCAATATAATGGTGGATACTTTGATGTCATCACTATTAATATTCATTAACATGGCCTCTGTCAATGGGAACTATAAACAATGGATCATTCTTAAATAAAAGCCTGATATGACAGACCACAGACATATATATACACAATATATATATACTTATATATATGGAATATTTATATATACAGAAAATTTATATATACGGGATACACACATATGGGGGATATATATATATACACATCTCTCTATGTATACATACATGCATATATATATATATATATATATATATAGAGAGAGAGAGAGAGAGGGACTTGCAAGACCCATCGGCTTTGGTAAATTGATGTTGGGTCTCCAACAATATGAGTGAAGGATATTAGCACTGGTGTTCCTAGAAGTAGATGTTTTGCAAAGACAGGATTATGAGCAGCCTTCCCTTCCCTGGGTGCATGAGAAAGAGAGTCCTGGAATACTTGAGGTTGAATGTCTTTAATTTTTTACAATTACCACCCCACATTGATGTTGTGCTATACCTATAAGTAGGTCAATACTTTTTTCCTAATATTTAGCCAGGAGTAGAAAGCAGGGGTTCCAGCAGGAGTAAGACATGTTGGACCCACATTACTTGGTGCCAGATTTAGAGCTCCAAGCACAAGTCAATGAGCAGCTCACCACCAAGTCTGGAGTAAGTCCAGGGCACTGTACCTGCCAGCAGGAACACCTGCCTTCCTGCAGATGGGGAGGCCCTTCCTGGAAATCAGGGTATTCTGGTCTTATGTAGATAGTGGCACACTCTCAGACTCACTGACCTTCCACTTGTACATTTTCAAGGTCTAAGGAGTGCCTTCCCCTAACACAAGGGCACAGAGTCCTGAACTTGATAGTAGTACCTTCTGTTAGCAACAAGTACCAGCTGCTGTTGCTGGGACAAACCCATTGGATTTAAAGACACCCACGGCACTGTTTCCAAGTCACCTGGCTCTGCCCCAGTGCCCTACCTCCCAACTTAGATTATGTCCAGGAACTGAAGTCTAGAGTCTACAAGGGACAAATTGAGAGGTATGGGCTGGTGCAAAGAGCAAAGAGCAGCTGTGCCAGGTGGGTGGGTAGAGGTACTTTGTGGGTGTGGAACCGGTAGGGAGGCCAAGTTTATGGACCAGGCATCCTACAATAAACCAACCTGTGAGCAGTAGACAGCTCCTGAGCCCTTGTGCTGAATAAGGCAATAAATACATCACTGCACTAAGAAGTGGCCTCTGGGTGGCTATAGAACACTTAATTATTGATTAATCTTCATTAATTAATGAATCTGAACACAAGTGCAACTAAACAGGAATAAGAAGAGCCCATGATCTGTGAGAGAGGAGAGGGAGGGCTTGTCATGCTCCCACAGTAGGGAAGGCTGCCCCTCTGGGCATGGACTACTTAGCCCAGGAGACTCAGCAACTTCTTTGCTCTACAGGGTCACCTCCAGGGATGGTAGTGCCTCTGGTGTCACTGAAGTCCCCAGACCAAATGTAAAATGAGCTCAGTGATAATGTGATAGCAAATGATGAAGGAGATAGTGATCCAAGAGAGAGTGACAGGGGAACCACTACTCCGTTCTACTTTTATCTATCACACTATTTGCCAAGAATTGAGGTTTTAAAGATGAATGAGAAAGTGTCCTGGTTTAGAGGTGTTCACAGTTAATAGGAAAAACAGAAAATTTCTGTTTAATGTCCAACACACTTATACTCAGCACTGCCTAGAAAAATTTGGAAATACAGAATAGGAACAGAGGGCACTGAAGCAATAATCTAAATTTAGCATGTGTACCAGCAAGTTGAACGAAGCCCCTAGATATAAGAGTAACAGCAACTAATAATAAATACCTTCTTTGAATTGAGAAAAGAAAACAAGCCAGTTCTTTACAAATGCAATCTTATCCTTTTCTCTAGAGTTGTGCAGATAGTCCAGCATGTCATCAAAGGCAGCACAGAAGGAAGGTTCTTGCTTTATTACTAACTGCTATTGGGCTTCTTGCAAGCTCCTGAACCTCAGAGGCCTTTGGTTTCCTTGTCTGTTCAGTGGAGATAATTATACCCTCCTTACACGATTGTTGCGAAAAGTAGAGATGTTTTGTAAAAAGTGTAGAGGCCCCTGGAATGTGTGAGTCATTTATAAATAGTCTAAGAGTCACTTATAAATAGGAATAATTAGAGTTATCATTCTATTTGGCAGTATAAATTGTAATCTGTTCATCATGTGACTTCTATGCTATAGGCTTGGATATTCATTAATGATCACAGTGAAAGAAAATGAAGGCGTTTGTAACTGTAGAGAGAAACAAACCAGTATATTTCTTAAAAGCAGGGGTCTTGTCTCTACTACTATGGGTTTGAAGTTGACATTGTCATTTATTACCTGTGTGACCTCTGACAAGTTATTTAGCTTTTCTGGACAACCTCTATTTCCTTATCCTTTAGAGAAGGATTATGTTATCACTTATCTCTAAATGTTGTCATGAAAATTAAAAGTAATATTGTATGTAAAGACAGAGACTGGCATTTAAAATTATCAAATAAGTGTTAAAATAATTATTTATGATATTGTTATTAGAAACAATTACAACAAAGTCCAACTGGGAAAAAGAATCTACTATACGATGAAGAAACAAATCATCCTCTTTTCCATCATTCATTATCGGGGTAAATTCTAGAGCCTCTCAAAAGGGTTATTTCCTAACTTCGGGGCTGCAGTATTTTATAAAAAGTTGCTAACCCTCAGAGATTCACTACTGAACTCATCTCTGTGTATTTTTCTCTCTGAAAGCAAAATTACAATAACTACATTAGGATATGGTTTCAAAAGGATTTTGCTTTTCTTGATAGAAGTTACAGGAGTGAATAAGACTTTTCTATACCAAGGAGTTTATAGCTCAAAGGGAGAAATAATGCCTCTATAAGTAATTCAGATATATGGTTAGTTGTTCTAAAAGCTAGAAAACATGGTAAAATAAAAAGCAGGAACTCAGAGGATACAGTAAGACCCTACATCTGGGTGATAAGGTGTCATTTCAAGGAGGAAGTAGCATCTGAATGGTGCCTAGAAGGCTAAGTTGGATTTCAGTAAAGCAAGAAGGTGAGAAAGATTGTTCTAAACAGAAGAAACAGCACATATATAAGCATGAAGGCATAAGAACATGGGGGAGAACATTCTAGAAATGTTTGGTTAGACATTTTTATAAGTGATTTTCAAAAGCAGGTATGTTTTTTCACTTTTACAATTTGTTTGAATCTGAGTTCATGTCAGTTCCCAGAACACACAGAATCCTGTGTTAGAAAGACTCCATTTCAAAGGAGGCTTGGAGATAGAGCCATCACTCCAGCTCTCTGTGGGAAGCCACTGTGTAGAGAACAGTGTCAGATGGAATCTGGGGCTGTCTTGAGAAAAGTAGCTGCTAATAATTGCTGAGAAAGAGCATCTTAGGTCATCATTTAGATTTCTTAGCATGTAATCTGGGATGGGTGTCAAACTAAAGAAAAGGAAAAGAAAGATGGAAAAAGGACAGATGGGGGAGGGGTGAATAGAGAAAGAGAGAGGGGGAGGGAAGGAATTAGGGGGAAGAGAGAGATAGAGAGGAGGAGGAGAAGGGGAAAAAGAAAAATAAAACAAGCAAAAAGCATTAAAATGAAAGAAACAAACAAAAAATTCCAACAGAGTGAAATGTGTCCCCTGAACCCATGGAGAGGCTGCAGGTGACAGCAATCTGTTGAGGTGGAATGATGTGGGGTGATGCTGTCTTCCAGGTTTAGGTATGCTCCTTCCAGAAAAGAAATCAGCAGGACACAGCCTCCCCCAACTCCCCAGTCCTCCTCCCGCTTTGTGTACCATCGAATGCCTGGGGGAAAAGAAATAAATAGCCAGGTAGAGTTCAAACCAGAAAAAAATGGAAACCAGATTCTCGGAGGGAAAAACGCAATCAGCGACACAGCGAGCAGCCAGCAAGAGAACCTGGAAAGCAGAAATGCTAAAAGCAAGGAGCCAGGCTCCTGCAAAAGGAAATTAGATGTGAGCTGCCAGGTGATACAGCAGCTGAAAGGTCAGTGCTATTTTGGGCTGAATATGAAGAGGCTCCAGGCATCTCAGAACCAAAAAAAAAAAAAACCATGTACAAACTAGAGAGATTCAGAGAAAGGCAACAACATTGATTAAAGAATGGTGGTTGGGTTTGCGGTGAAAGATTAAAGGCATGAGATAGGCAAAACAGCCAGCAAGCCAGGCGCCAATTGCGTATTAATAGCACTTTGTGGTGACAAAACACTCAACTCCATGTTTATTTCTTATCTTTCACCCAGTTGTTCTCTCCTTATAAAATGAATTCATTCACCCAACAGTCATTTATTGATCACCTGCTTTGTGCCATTTGCTATACAAGTGAGTCAAGGTTAAATAAGCTACATCAGCCTTTGTAAGGCTCAGCCCTGGAACAGCTCATTGGCTCAAAGAAACAACAGCAAGCTGTAAGTGGGACCCCATGGCATATGGGGTACATACTCGAGGGTATGGTGAACTTAAGAAAATGGTTTCTCATTATTTAATAAGAGGGCCAGGAATGCTTAAGGAGAGGGCAATCTTTTGGCTGGATTTTGCCAGATAAATAGGTTGGTACAAAGTAGAACGGGTGGGGTGAGGATGGGCGGATCTTACAAGTGAGGCAGGAAGGGCACGACCACAGACATAGTGGGAGGCAGGGTCCAATGAGGCAAGGCTAGGTTGTGTGGATAGAATAAGGAAGGGAGTTGGGGCCCACAGATCACAAAAAGAGCTGACCATTTATTAGAGCATGTTGGAACATCTGAACTGACATAAACCTTGCTAAGAACTGTGTGATTCTTGAAGGTCTACAATAAAGCTCTGTACTGGACATGGTAGGAAATGTAAAGTTGGGTATACTGTGACTAGAAGGAGCCTATGAATCAATCACTAAACACATGTTGAAGTCACACCATGTTCCAGGTGCAAAACTGGGGATTCAGCTTGAATAAGGCAAGCCTCCACCATGTATTGAATCAATATGATGAAAAGAGATCAATTATATAAATAATTAAAAATTCAAGAATGAAGGAATAGCAGCCCACAGACATGACAATATACCAAGCAGTGGGAGGAAGAACAGTAAGCCCTTGTTCTGAAGACCTATGGAGGCAAAATAAACCTTCCCAAATTTTAGTGCTTTCAGATAATACTTTATCACAGTAGGTCATGGCTCTGTGACTTGAGTGGTCCCCACTGGGTGGCTCTCATGGGGTCTCTTGTGTGGGTCCAACACAGAGAAGCTAGAACTGGAATCATTTGCAGGCTCGACTGGGCAGGACATCCAGGGGCCTCTTCTTGCCTGTGTGGAGTGTCTCTGCTGGACACAAACAGGGGCTACACAGGCATCTTTCTCTCTCCACATGACATCCCCATTAGTCACTTGGACTTCCTCATAGCACAGTAATCTCAGAGGGTGTAGGCATCTCATATAATATTTAGTTTCCTCAAACTATGTGTTCCCAGAGTGTTTCAAGGTGCCAAGGAAGAAACTGCAAGGCTTCTTAAGACAAAAGCTTGGAATCATCCAGAGTCCATACACACTATAGGTCAAAATTCAAGTGAGGGAACAGCCTGTTTGTCAAGTGGCATGGTTCACTGGAGGGTCACCTTTGGAAGCAAGCAACCAGAGTTCCAAATGATAGTAGGACTGCAACAGATAAAGGGTCACAGAGTAGAGGACTGATGGAGTAGACATTTCACTAGGAAGTGGAAGAATGTGTGTTCCATCTAAGGAAAAAGAGAATAATGGAGAAACAAGCATATATTCTCAAGAGGCTCAAACTTTCTTCTATCCCTACATTCTAGCCATGTGCTTTTGGGGGCAAAACCTTGCCAAGTAGTTGAAGAGAACAGAGATAGTGTACATATGTCTGCCTCCTAGTCAGAACTCATTTAAAGGGAGTTATTATTACTGATTACAAAAAAGGACATCAAAAGCTATAAAAATTAAAGGCACAAGGTATGTTGAGGACACAATGAGTGACCCACACATTTGGCTGAAGATATTCAGAATGGCTTAGCAGCGAAAATTTTTTAAAAAAGGCTAGATCCAACAGTTTCTGCATTTGTCATAAACTGTGCTCCCTAAAATGCATTTGTGGATAATAATCTGTCTAGACACCATGATGGCATGATTAGAGAGCAAAGAAAGACTGTCTTATCCCAAAATGTCATCTTCTCTAATATGCCCAAGAGTCTTCCTCTCCATCATTAGTAGCTCATTCTTCTCAGCAAGATATCTTGTCTCCTGGGATCTCCTATCACAATGGAAATACTCTGGAAGAGGTAATACATTAAGATATCATCAATTACTAACAATGTATTATACTCTTGAGATTACAGTTCAACCATAATAGTCAAAATATTCTAGGTTATGCTGTGCTAAAAATATTCCTACAATCTTAGTTGCTTTTAACACAACAAAACTTATTCACTCAGACTGAGTTCCCAGCAAGTTCAGGCACCTCTCCAGGGCAGCTGTCCTCAGCACTACAGCTGCTTTGATCTCAAGGCACCCCCAAGGCGATGTGTGCCCATGACCACCACAGGCAAAGAGAAGACTGGCAATTAAATGCTCCTATGAGGAAGCAACATGCATCACTTCTGTTCACTGACCAAAGAAAATCACGTGGCACAGGTAGCCTTCAGGGAGGCAGGATATAGGCTTCTCATGTGCCCAGAAGAGGAACTGGATATTTGTTAAGTGTAACAACCAGGGCCTCCCTGGTGGCGCAGTGGGTTAAGCAACGCACTGTGAAGCAAACCGCAGCCACTGCAGCACGAGTTCGATCCCTGCTGCCGGCCAGGGAGGGGACCCACATGGCGCGGTGGACCTCTCCTGCTGTGCGCTGCTTCCCTCAGCAGTGTACTTCGGTTGATCTGCCTGTTCTGCTCCCTGCTCTCTGTGGTGAATCCTCTCACCCCCCCCACACACATCTGACCTGTACCCCAGTGCTTGTATGCATAAATAAATAAATAAATCTTTAAAAAAAAAAAGTGTAACAACCATGGCACACTGATGAAAGGAGAAATCCAGGGAATAAATTAGGCTATAATTAAGAATAATTTTGATAAGGAAATGGAGGTAGAGTTAGGTACAGAGTAGGAGGCAGGTCTGAGGGGCCATCACTATGGATTTCTAGATACAGATATACAGACATACAGGGAGATTTTGAGCTCCAAATGAAGAGGTGATGTCCAAAATAGGGAAGTTCCCAAAAGGGAGAAAGAGGAACACTAGCTGTGACTCCTCCACACCTAAACATCAAGTCATTTTTCCCTACACACTAGGTTATGATGCGCGTCAGTACTGGAAAGGCAACAGTCTAACAGAAATCTTTGCCAATGGCTAACAAATGGAGAGGGTGCTGGGATAGGCATTCGATCTAAGCTAGAAAAGGAGCTAGGCGAAAATGAAACAGCAGAAACTAGGCCAGAGCTGGGAGGTGGAGAAAAGAGATAGGCTAGTAAAAAACAGAAGGTTCAGTCTCAAGATCAGGAGATATCAAAATGAGAAACTGAAAAGGATCATTTGAAACTGCTTGGAACTGCTTTTAGCTCAGAATTCTGGGGTGAAGGAGAGAAGGCAGATGCTTCCAGGGGAGGGTGGAGTATCTTGTAGAAGGTGTCAATAGGGACTAGCTTCAGAATCCAAGGGAGCTGCCAAATTTTATTTTATTTATTTGTTTTTTAGGATTTATTTATGCATATTTATGCATATTTAGCCAGAGTCACAGGAGGCGAGAGGATTCACCAGAGACAGAGCGGGGAGCAGAACAGGCAGATGGACTGAAACACACTGCTGAGGGGAGCAGTGGGCAAGGCAGGAGAGGTCTGCTACGCCATGTGGGTCCCCTCCCTGGCTGGCAGTAGGGATCGAACTCGTGCTGCAGTGGCTGCGGTTTGCTTCATAGTGCATTGCCCAACCCGCTGTGCCACCAGGGAGGTCCAGAGCTGCCAAATTTTAATAGAAACATCGCAACAAGGGAGATGGCTGCCCTCTCACCGAGTGACTGCTGCCCAACTCTGCACCACACACTCAGGCAGTTCTAATGGTTTGTCTCTCTGTCCTGACAAGGTCCCACCATCATCCAGTCTCAGGTTTGAACTGATTATGGGATGCAAGCTCGAACTTTAGAAGGAAAGAGGAGACGGGAGAAATGGGGGGTGGGCAGAGCACAATGGACTAAGGTGGACGACTATGGGTACTTTGGTGGTGGGAAAACTATGGTGATTATATCTGAGGGGAGAGATCCTGTATTGTGAACAAAAAAGCAACATAATATGTCATTAATTTAAAAAATTAAAAATAAGCAAGGTTCTATAAAAAGGATGTGTCATGAAATCTCAAAAAAAGAAAAAAATGGGAAAACAGCTATTCACCAACAAGGGCTATACCAGACTTCATCTGCCTCATCTTTTCTCAGCTGCTGAGGCTGGAGATTTCCAACCTACAGTTCCTCTCTTAAGCGAGTTTAGCAATGAATTCAATAGCTTGATCCCATAAGAGGGTCAGAATTAATCAGAATTACCCTTGTTACAACAGGTTATCTGAGCGGTCCGGTCCATCTCTGGGTGCTTGGAGATCTCATATACTTTCTAAACTGTAGTTTTGCCTACAAATACCCAAGATATTCAGTTCTTATACCTTGCCCTGGTGATTTACTTTTTAGTCTCCATTCCTCTGAAGCACCAAACTGCTTGACTGATGTCTCACCATCAGACTGTCCTGTAGCCATACCTAGCCACTGCTTGGCGCTGCTACTGCAAGCCAAAGGGCAATTCCATTAGTTTCAAGACTGACCATTAGTACTTCCAAACACACCAACTGCTTTTTCTTACCTGTTCCTAGAGTATCCCTACAGCAGAGCTAACGCCTAAAGTCACTGTATGTGTGTGGGTGCTGGGATGCAAACTGCTAGCTGCCTGCCTTTGTGTGCTGATCTGATCACTACTGAAGTCTCAGCACAAGTGCTTAGCGCTATGTGGTTGACATGAGTCAATCTGGAAGGACACCATAAATGGTTGTGTACAGGTATATGTGGGTGAGGGAGAGGGGAGGGGATTTAATGTTGGAGTTCGTAAAAACATCTATAGGACAGAAGCATGATAGGGAAGTTCAGTGAATAAGAGAGGTTTTGGGCTGAATGATAAGGTTTAGGGATAACAGCAAAAGGAGACAGTCCAAAAAAAAAAAAAATAATGAAGTCTTAGCATTGTGTGATGAACAGAACAGGGAGCTGGGAGATTATCAGACAGAAGGTAAATGGGACCAGACATTACATCACTAATGTAAAAGAAGAGAAGGAAGCAGTTTACCTTTTCCTGGAGTGGAGATCTAATCCCAGTCATTGACTCTGCATCAGCCCCAAGCAGCCAAATCATGGTTCTAAAGCACTAGGCTCACCTAGCCACAGATTTGCACTTAAATTTGCACACAAACCACAAGATCGCTTGCTTTAAACTTTCATCTTTGATTTCCAGTTTTTAGTCATGCTCAAGGTTTCTGTTTCATTAGTGGAAAAATATGAGAGCCCTCCAGTGGTCAAAAATAAAACCTATAAATTTATATTACCTCTAAGTAAAGCCTCTTTAGCCTTGTAGCAAAAAAAAAGTGGTTTCCATATTTCAAAGGCAGAGAATTCAGTGTCAGATAAGGCAGAACTTTTATTATCATTCCATTAACTCTCAAACAACTTGAGTAATTCTTAACACATCCAGACAGAGGCATAGCCTTGGAAATAGAATCAGAAGAGAAACATTAAAACATACAGAAAAAGTCTTTGGATATCTTACCTTAAATGGGATTTGGTATATAAAAACAAAGCAACAACAAAGAAGAGTTAGCATGCATGATGGCCAAATTAAAGACCTAATGTACAGAGGAACTTGGACTCCTCTCTTTGAAGATATAAATCTGTAACCATGAGGAACTATTCCTAAATTTCTAGTAGGGATTTATATAGATATATGGTTGGACTGGTTTTTTCCCCCTCCCTCTGGTTTATCTATGCTGTACACTTTCTCTTACCCATGCTAATGGAGTGGATCAGTAGTGCAGATAATTGAAAGGTTGTGTGCCAACAAACTGCTTTGTGGTTGCTGCCAAAAACTCCCCAGTGTTGCATGGCTAATGAAAAGTCAAGCAACGGCAGGGCTCTCCTCACATAGCAGCCCAGTATAATAATAATAGCTATTATTTATTGACCCTTCACTATGCGCCAGATTAAGGGATTTACATCTATTATCTCATTTCAGCCTCATCTACAACCTTATGACATTTGAATATTTTCTTTCTTTTATGGATGAGGAAATTGAGTCTCAGAGGTCAAGTAACTTCTAATGTTCATTCTGTTCCTCTAAGTGGTAACACTATTTTCTAAACCAAGGATTTTATTATTAAAGTCCATTCACACAGCCACTTTGCTCTACCACCTCCAAATACCATAGTATATCAACCCATACTCGGGGCAATGGTCCCACAATATGGGACTTTGGAAGTGGCTTCACAGCACTCTAGCCCTGGATAGAGGAGTATTTCTAGGCGGGACTTTTTATTCATAGGCTTTCTGGATTTGAGTTCGTACTAAAATTCAATTAATGTCTGGATGAGAGAAAAGATTTGGGGTTTCACAGGCAATGGATCCATCTTAATCTTACCAAGGTTTTCTGCAGAATTTGGCTTAGAAAAACTCCCTTGAATATCTTTCTTATTTCAGCTTTAGGACCCTCATTCAACTCTGGACCTTTTGTTATAAGTACGTCCAAATTCTTTCATTGTGGTCTCTTCATGCATCCCTTAAATGTTGGTGTTTTACACTGGTGTTTCGCTTTGCCCCTTCTTGGCTTGCTTTAAGTACTCCTGACAGAACTTGAGCCAGGACCCAGATGCCAATAGCTCACTAGTCTCAATACTCAGCTCTGCTCTACCTCTGTTGCCCAGGCTCCACACTCACAACTGCCAACTAGCATTTCCATTTGAATATCATATTGGCACCTCAAGCTAGCCAATTTTAAGTGTATTGTTTACACTATAAGGAAATTTATATTATTACATAGCAAAGTACCTTCATAAGTGATGTTACTGTTAGTATCATTATCAATAAATATATACATATTTATAAATACACACATATACACAGTTGGTCCTTAAACAATATGGGGGTTAGGGCCATCACCCCCCACCCTCCCAGATGAAAATCCTTTTCACTTATAGTTGGCCCTCCACATTGACAGGTTTTATGAACACAGATTCAATTAATCGGCAGATGTTAGCAGATGTGGAATCCACAAACAGGAAAAAACTCACATGTAAATGGATGCATGAAGTTTAAATCCATCTTGTTCAAGGGTCAACTGTAGTTCGAATTTCTTGGCCAAGAGTATGATTGTCTAACCTTAGCTTTATGTCAGTCTTCATTTTTATGCTTTAATTTCCTTTATGCTGACCCTACTTCCACTTATTCTCAGATTTCTAAGTTAGTTCTTAATTTTCCAGATGTAAGTTTAGACAGGACTTTGATTCTATGTCTTTTGTTCTGTTTTTTTCATTTTCTTTTTACCTTGAGAAATTCTGCTCACCTTCTAAATTTCATCCCAAATGTTTTTTTCTTTTTGCTCAGGTCTTCCGGGCAAAGTTAGTGTTCTTTTATCTGCAAGCCTATAGTACCTTGCATACATGGATAATATGGAATTTGCATATTAATGCAAAAATTAATCACAGTATCTGTCCTCTCCATTATGAGTCATCTGAGACTTCTGCTTCTTTTTGTTTCTATTACCAAATACAGAAGTTTGAAAAAAGAGTGAATGACACATAACCCAAACCTTTGGCATATCCCAGTACAGACAGTGTTTAGAGCAGTCAGAATTAGCAAAATTAATGTTTTCCAGGTGCTACATCAGAAAGAAAAGGAAATTCTGATATTTACTTCTGTAACTGTACAGTATTTAGAGTAAAATATAAAAGGAATTTGCATAAGTAAACCTTAAGAAGAGAGAGAGGACTACAAGGGCAGGTAGGGAACTGAGAAATCAATAAAAATAAATAATTAGAATTTAGATGAAGTAGAGATTGGCACAAGAGCTTAGCGTTCCACCTTCGTTCTCATTAATCCAAGCCATTCTTCATTTCGATCAATGGCAGCATCAGTCTCCTAGCACTCTCTCCAAGTCCCCTCTCTCCAATTTGCCAAACTTGGAAATATTTCCACTCCTTCCCCTTCTTAGTCTTCATTGATGTTATGCTCTTTTGGCTGCATACAGACATGCTCAAGTAACCTCAAGTCAAAGGAACCCAAGAGAAGCAAAAAATAACAGACAGCAGAAGCAGCAGGAGTAGGAAGCAAGTTAGAGTTAACTTCTGTTAACTGGGATTGAGAGTTAGTGGAGCTAGTGCACAGGAAAGCCGGACCTGGAAACTGCTCGGATTCAGGCATCTTCCTAGTCAAGAGTTCAAGGGTATTCACAATGGTATTTCACTTTTAACAAGCCCCAGCTGCTCTCCAAGGATCTACTCCATTATTTTTACAAATGAACTGGCCTCTTGTATATTCACTGTATACTTTTTTTTTGTCTCAAGTATTCTACTTCATATATCTTTTCTCAGGTCTCAATTTGCTCATAATTTCTGTCTGCCTAGAATGACTACACATCTTCCTTTGTGGAAGAGGTTGTTAATTGCCCCTCAGTTTCTGTTCACTTCTTCCACAGTAGAGTTTTTTAACTCTATTAGATTACACATCATCATTTCACTCTAAGTATTTTACACTGCCTCCCTTTCCCATCTTGAAATTTGTTCATATACTTTACTTCTACAAATCCCTTGAAAACAACTAATAATGCCCTAAGTATAACAAGAAGAGTAATTTTAAATGAAATTATCTGTATTATTCATGTTAATTTAAAATAATATATAATATGCAAATGTCAGGCATAGCTACACTAGAAAATGGAATGAAATTGTAAGATGATTAAACCTAAACTTTAACCAGGATGAATATGGTTCTTACAAATAAGATTGACACACTGTTTTATGCTGGTGACTCAGATGCCATGAATTGTTGGTATGAATAATGTGTTTTTTTCTAAAGTGGTAAACAACTTTGGGTAACACTGGATAAAGATACAAATAAAATTAAGTACAATTTTCCTAAGGTTTTTTTTTTCCCCCAAAAAAGTTTCAAGGGCTTGCTGTAAAGGTAAACTTTCTAGACTACAATACAAAAATCTGTCATATGAATGAGGGCCCTATCTACTTTAGTACTTCACACTTTGGACCTCCTTAGAATTTGGAGATAGTATATGTCTTGCTAGAAAATAATGTTTTGATCTAATTATTGAGTAGCTCATGAAGGTGTCAGTTTTGAGCTCACATCCCCAGGGTTCTGGAGTAGGGTCATGCCTTCTTGCACCAAAGAATTAACCTTCATATGCTTGATCAAACTGTAAATTGTAAAATGTTAATAGACAAGTTTAGCAGTCATGGCTTGCTTAATAAAGGCAAAGAAAACTGTGGGCTCTGACTACACAGAAATCAAGGCTTTGGTCACCCCACCAATTAAGCCTTATGTATCAACTGAACTGTTAGGCAAGAGTGAAGGAAATTTAGAATGTATGGTAAAAGGAAGATTTTAAATATCAATTAAAATCTCTGGACTTGTGATCTCATTAGAACAACAATGAGAGTCCAGCTTCTTTAAATACATTTGTCTATTAAATCTAATGTGACAGTTGTAGCCAGTTGCTTCAAAGGCTCACAGACAGCTCTGACTTTAGCATGAAAAGATCAGAGCAAAGTAAAGGGTATTCTGCATCAGATGCCTGTGTGCGCCAACCCACACCATCTCAGCGTACATGTAATTCCAATTATGTTAACTGCAAATGGCAGTTCCTTAGGGTCTCACCTAACTTCATACTGAGCTAACAGTGCTTCACTGCAAGAATTCAAGAATGCTCCACCTGGTTTTTTTTTTTCTTCCTGAGAGTTCTCCAACACCTAGGACACTGGTAGAAGCTTGCACTGGTAGCACCCATTCTCTTAAAAATGGGATAATGAACTGAGGGAAAGACTTAAATAATGAGGAGTGGGAACTAGTGGGCCAGTGCTCCAATTCCTAAGATTCAACTAGACAATCCTAAAATCAGTCTGGTAGTTTCTCAGGTGGCCTCAGTGAAATAGAGACGCTGTTGTTCACAATGGTGATCTCAGTAAGGTGTTTTTATAATGTCTGTTCTCTTTCTGTATCTTACCTTTCTTAACCCTCATTCTCTGAAATCACAGCCCAAGCAAACTACCGGAAATAAGCTTTTTTTTTTTTCAAGTGGATATGTTTGGCAGAACATAGATTAAGACAATAGTCCTGAATTGCTAACTACGCTCTGACACACTCAGACTGACTAATTCATGTCATCAGCATTTTGTTCAAAATATATTCAAATAATACAGCCCTATCCTGAGATGCTTAATATTCTAATATGACTATTATTCTAATATTTCTATCTTGGTGCCTCTTTTTATTTTCAGTATCTGCATCTAACTTTTCTGACATTTTTAAATTGAAATTTCAGAGAAAAAGGCCTTTTTATACCCATACACTGGGTATAGATTGACTGACCTTGTAAAAGAAAAGTATGATTAGAACTACTTCTAGAAAATGAAAGTGGGGGAGAATATGGTAATAAACCCAGTTATTCCTACATGAAAAAGCATGAGTTAGAAAGCTTCCCCCAAGAAAGAGCTGTGAGCCTGGTCAGACTCATGATGGATGAGAATAAAGACTTCAAAAATTCCAAATCTTCCCCAGACATCTTTTACTTCCATCCCTACATCTTCATTTCTACTACTACAGAACCACCCACATTTATTAAGTTTTGGTACATAACTACAAAACCTCCCGTGATAGCTTCTATTAATCCAGCTTTATCATATTATTATTTAGCTTTCAGAACTATACCATACTGAGTCTTCCATTTTGATCATTATCCTCTCCTGTTCAGCATCTATTGTAGATGCCTATACATCAACTCTATTATCACTAAATCTCATATTTAAAGACATATATATATATACATATGCATACATATACTACCTACTTGAATACAAGTTTCAGCAGGGCGAGGCTATTATTTTCTGATCCTTTAAATAACTCCTACAGTCTCAGCAGACACGAGTAGGCAAACAAGAAGTGTTCAGCAAATGCATAAAGAATTTAATTGATGCTTCTGAAACTTTCATCTGTCATCTTCATTAGCACTTAAGAAATTATTTAATTTGGGAAAACAAATATTTTCCAAATGAGAACTCAATCTAAACAACATAACATAGTATTAACAAAAGAGACTATTAAGAGATATCAACAGAGATTGGGTGAGGAAGGACAAAAAAGATTATATATTAGCATAGATTAATCCAGGGGAAAGTTTACACCAGAATTATTCTTAATTTTTTACTCAACTAAAAGACTAACGTGTGTTAGTCAATTTCATTCATTCCTTTGTAAGTAATAACTAACATGGACCAAAAAAAAAATCAATGAAAATTGGTCTATATATGAAAGACACAACATGGCATTCCTCAGTAAAAGCTCATTTAAATACCATTAACTGACTTTTACTTACTGTAAAATTTATTTCACTTTAACTGTAACTTGTGTCATTTTAAAATCCATTTTAATAACATTGTTTAAAAATTACTTTATGTGATGATTATAGTTGATGTTTTGTTATAGTTCAAAAATACTCAAGACAAGACAATTTAGCAATTTTACTTTTGTAATGATGATCAATATGATTTTACTAATACATCAGGAAAACTTGTTTCCAGTAGTCAACGAATTTCAGTTACTATTCAAATTTCATGGAATCACATTAGGTAAAATTAAAGAGTATGGTACTCTAGCTATGGGATGAAAAGTTTATCCACAAAATATTACCTACAATTCTTGGAAGTGAGGGTCTCATAGACACTCTGAAACCCACCCATTGCTCCTGGCTTGGGGGTTAGGAGGGAGGGAGTCTTGGATTTCAAACCGCTGCAGCCTTAAGTGAGTTTTCCAAAGTTACATTCTATTCTTAAGGAACATAGTTGCACAATCATTCAACCATGTGTCAGACACTGAGTCCCAAGGTAGCTGATAAGTAAAATATATTCCTTCCTAAGGGAGTTGGCAAAGGGTTATGAAGAGACAAAAATGAACATAAATGCTGTTAGATGTTCTGAATACTATGACAGAAGTACACACTAGTAGAAACCAAGTTGTGTAATATGAAAAGGTAGGCTATTGAGTCAGACTGCTTAGGACAGAATCCTACTTTAACTTTTTTAGAACAAATATGATTTTGTGCCAGTTAAGTTTTCTTTGCCCATTTCTTTTTCTATATTACAGGTGATAATATATGCAATTCATAGGAAGTTGTTGATGATGAAACAACTTGACAGATGTAAATCACGTACAGGAGTTCCTGAATCATAATATGGACCCAATAAATTAAGATTATTAAATTAAGATCATAAATTATGATTATTGCACTTATCAGGGGAGAATGCTGTAAGCTGGAGCAGCCCCTCTGCATGACTGAAAGGGATGGAATGGCTACTGGGGGCCAGAGATAGGAGTGGAGTAAGGAGTAGTAAAAGTACTGCACTCTTTTCCTTGTTGTTGGGAGTTCTTTGAGTTTGTGGATACTCAGTCTTCATCATTCTTCAGAGGACTCAGATGTGTGATTTTTTTTTCTTTCTGAAGCATCCACCAGTCTACTAACTACTTGCAGCAAGTGCTGCTGTGTTAGAGTAAGTGACTTGTGCAAGGTCACATGGGGGAGTGCCTGCCTAAAAACAAGGGGTGTCCTCATTCTTGCATGGCTTCTTCTCTTGCACAACAGATGGACTTCCAAATGAAAAATCATTTATTTGATTTACTCAATGACGCACACATCCTTTTAAGATGACAAAAATTATCTTGGATGGGCATTAGAGTAGAATGTTTTTCTAAGATGATGGAGCTACTCTTTACAACTTAAAAGTCATCAAAATTATTACCATGATATGATAGGAAAATACCAATTATTTGCTGTTTACCTGAATCTACCTAGTAATAAGTCTATCTTTTTAATAAAATTAATCCATGGCCTTTTAGATATATTAATAAACATAATTTTTATAAAGTGTTAAGCAGTTTTAAACCTATTTTATAGTTCCAATAAATGGAATCACTTTTTAGATATTTTTAAATGATTTTCTGTATAACCCAAACTAAAATCTTGGTCATTTTTCTTGCCCCTTTATCCCAAATCTTTGAGAACTGAGTGAAACAAAGTGTGAAATCATCTGTCACAATGTCTGTATTAATAGGAGCCTTATTAATAATAATGCCAATAAGAAGAGCTATTGTCATAATAAGTTCACTATGGAACCAATAATTTTTAATGCATGCACGAGAAATATTTATAGGTAAAGTGGGTAAGTCAGACTTAACTCACAGAGAAGGCAACATGTGTTAATTTCAGTCATCAGGGAAAAGTTATTCCCTTGAAAATCCTTCCTGACTTTTTGCTTCCTTTAGAAACTCAATAATCAAAATTTCAGATGACATATATAATATCATAGGTTTCTGTAACTACCCCCATTCTACCCCTGAAGACTACACTAGTCTTTTTTCTACCTAAACATGAAAAACAACCAGAGATTCTACTAGGGTTGTGGCATGGAGAAAAAACACAGAGTGTCTGGAATGATGAAAACTGGGATTTCAGACCACACTCACTGAAGGAGAAGGCTGTGGCTAAGTTTTTATTTATTGTTTTTTCCTTTTTTAATGATGATAGTGGTATATTTCATAGTTGTTGGAAGATAAGAGATACATATATATAGTTATGTGCTATATTGTAAACTACGTTTTTTACTTATTTTACTTTTTCAATTATATTTATTGATTCACAATTGCCATTCCCAAACTTCTAACTTCAAGTTTCTTCCTCCATCCCCCACTCTGTCCCTCCCTCTTTCAGTTTCAGAATTGAACTATATATCTACCAATTCCATTTCTCAAACCTTCCAGTCCAGATTACCATCCTGACAGGCTCACTGCTCTGTACAATGCCTACAAGATCTCGCCACTTGGACAAGTCTCCCACGAGCCTTGGGAGAATCAGTGACACACTCCCCTTACACATTGCCACCTCTATCATGAACTATTATATAAGGTCTCTTCCATTACATATTCCCAACTGAACTGGTATGAATTTGCAACAGGAATGCTGTTGCGTCTTTGTTCATTCATTCATTCCATCATTATTCACTCAAAAAACATGTGTTGTTCATGTTTAGGTATCAACAAAAAGAACTGATTTTGGCTTAAGAAGATAGTCTATGAATGTTTGTTGGATGCATGAATAAATAAATACTGAAATAAGTGAATAAATGAATGTCCAAAATAATATGGCCACAACATTAAAGACAAACTTCTACCTCACCAGTAGACCAGGGCTGGTCTCGGTTGCTGATAATCAGAAACTGCCATCAAAGGCAAATGTATGACTGTCTCTTTTCCAGAACATTGTGCAGCAGGGTTCAGGAAAAGGCAGTGTGATGAGAGTGAGATTAAGCGGTTTGATAACATCAGTCTCCAATCACCATTTCTCATGGTGGACTGAATGATGAATGCAGGCCTGTCAGGCATCTATCGAAATTCCTGGAGCACCTGTTTCCTGGCTTCTGGGGTAGCTCTTCTCTTCTATCTCTGAGCAGAAGTGAGGAAATGCATTTCAATCTTAACTTTATCTCAGCAGCTCCAGAAACTGGTTTTATTTCTTTGTATTTCCCATTGAAAGGTTATTTTATTGTGCTTCCTTTGGCCTCTTGGAAGACTAGCATTGAGGTTTTTTTACTAGATCATTAACATATCCATAGATGGAAAAGATTGAAATTCCCTTCAAGTTTTTTAAAAAAAAAAACTTCAAGTTTTTCAGACCAAACAAAGCATTTTTCATTTAAAACCAACATTAAAAAATGAACATGGGGACAAAAAATGACTAAGGGGTCTGGCTCAGAGTTCTTTGAGGCAAAAGTGAAAAAGAGCCCAGTTTTATTCAAGGGGTTATGTATTCTGTAGGCATTCCTATTGATGTCAGGAATGGGAAACAATCATAGACAGATCTAGAAAGAAACTGAGTATCTCATTCAACTACTGCAGGTTGCAGAAGCTGAAACTGAGTGATGGAGATTGAAGGGATTGGTTCAAGATTCTTAAACTATGGAACTGTAGAACCTACAGCAGACCCAAGTTGGTAGATTGCTCCTCCATTATTTTCCCTCCTTTATTTATCCTCCTTTTATGTATCATGTTCTCACATACAAAGAACTTAAAAATTTATACAATACTCAACAAGACTTATTGGTCATTATGTGCAAGATAGGCTGCTCATACCAGGAATAATTCAGGATAGATTAGACACAAATTCTGTCTTCAAAAAGCATGCAGTCTAATCTCTAGTAACATTGCATGATACTTTCTGAAATAAGCTATAGTACAGAACCAATGAAAGAAAGGTTTCTTGGGGACCTAGAAACTAAATCCACTGTTGTGCACTATAATCAAATCTGACTGTGCATTGGCAGCTATCATTTTGGTAACTATCCTTACAGGCATCCAGAGAGTCTCCTTTCTGGGTGATAAGCAAGATGTATATGTTTTTTTTCCCCACCAATCTTGCATATTCTATTTCTTAGAATTGTCATCCCATATTTCTCCAGGGGTCTCTGTTTTCAATCACCCAAATCCCAAATTAAATCTCTTGTGGTCATTATTGTTGAGTGGAAGAAGTTTTCCTCACATTTACTGGGAATTCTTATATAGGCATTCAGTAGGATTTGAGCTATTATGAGAGCTAAATCTTAGGTTAGAAATTGAGCCCTGATAGTCTTCAGACCAAATCTCATCTGTAGGTGTGTTTTGTTTGACCTATGTAGTGTTTTAAATGTGACCTGGTTGCCAACATGTAAATACTATGAAATTATACCTGATAATCTAGGTTTCCAGATTCCACTGAAAAATGGAATTCTGCCCATTTTGGGTCTGTATCTCCATATAATAAGTTACTTGAAGATTATTAGCCATCAAGTATTTAGCCAAAGCATGTCTTTTCCAGATTGCCACAGGCCCATCACATCATATGACATTTGTAGAGTCCCAGGGTAGGATACCAGTTATCATTTATCACCCACCTGCCTCAGTAGTTTATGGCAATATTTGAAGGTACTGAGTGGTCATCCTTGCTTTAGGTGAAAAATATCAATACATTTAATCAGTTTAGATTTTATATAGATATTTAAATTTGTTTTCACTTGTTTACATTTGGTTGGTTTGTAATATTTATGAACTGATTTTCCTGAACTTACAGGTCTCATAAGTCCAGAAATGTGTTAGATACTTATAATTACACCTATTACTCAGTTGAGGGTATTGAATCTTAGAAAGGGAAAAACATTTATCACTGGATGTGTAGATATCCTACAGTCATCTAGCCCAAGACTCTTTACAATGACATCTTCACTTGACAGTCATGGTGATAATTTCCCAAACCCTAAGAGTAATAAATAAGCACACACTTGTCTTTGGTTCCTATATTACTATACGGCTGTTGAAGCAACCCTGCACTAACATGCAACAGATATAATTTCAGCTACATTTAAATACCAGTACTGTTAAACATTAATTCAGAATAAACAGAATATTCCAATTGATGATATTTATTATTGCCACTGTATGGATTTTAACTTAAAACCCACATTAAGTGCAAGAGCTATAAGGAACTCTATGAACAGTTTAGTCTGCCTCCTTCATTTTACAGATGATGAAACTAAAATTAAAGAGATGAATGACTGATTCCTAGTCACATGAGACAAAGCCAAAGTTAACATATAACCCAGGTCTCCCAACCCTAAAAACTCTCTTCTGATTTTTTATTATGTTGTTTTTATTTTTAAAGACAATGTTAGAAACATCAAGCTTATTAAAGATGATTCTAACCTACAGTAAAGAACTTATACTTTCTTCATGGAGCTACAAAATAAAACCCATTAAGGAAACCAACACAGAAGTGTCAAGTTACCAAAAAAATATAAATTTTTATGGATGATACTAGAATTTCTTACTAAAACTTCTACAGGTTCAACTACATAGATTTTTATCATATTTCTTTTTCTTTTGAAGGTTGTATGGTATAGCACACCAAGAGTAACAAAATATAGGCTAGGGCAAAGGGAGTGAAATTTAAGAGCAAAAAGAACAGGGTTATGGACAATAAACCTCCTGTAAGGGAGAGAAGGGAATTATTTCCAGCTGAAAAGGAACTTCCCAGCCACCAGGTAGAATATGACTATGGAGATGAAGGCAATGTTTTGCCTTCACACTTGGGGGGAACACCACGAGTCCAGTCATAAGCCTATTTATTAGAGAAAGATTGCTCACTGTGGGTGATAGGACTTGACACAGGATATAACTGAATTAGTAAATATATTTATAATTTTACTGTAGAAATCGAAATGTCAGATTGGGGGAGCCCATTGTAGAATGAGGGAGGTACTTGGATGATAGGTTATATGGCTGCTGGTGTTCTCTATTGTAACAGAGCCCATCATCTTTAAACAAATTATCAGAAGAATGAAGAATGCTGTTCAAGAATCCCATGAAAGGTCATCTCTATTTTTCTGTAAGAAAAACCATCTCAAAATTACAATAATTTTCCAGAGCTTTGTCCAAGTGACCGGAGATTTCTCTTTAAATTCTAGTCTGGTAGGATATGAAAATGCTAAGTAGGGACCCCAAGTCAGAAGATAGCTCATGTAAACGGTACCGGGACAAATGAGACGTTACGACTGAATAGGTGGGAGAATGTTGAACATCAGTGGACAGAGCCTTTATAGGAATTGTTAATCATGTTCTAGAATGTCACTCTATAACTGTAAAGCTAAGATCAGATTCCATCAATCAGCTGAAAAGTGTAAACAGGTGGCATACCTTCAATGCTGGTCTTGATCACCTTGCAGCCTGACCTCATCTGGAGATGACATCAAGAGCTGTCACCAGGGAAGATGGGACACCAGAGCTGGCAAATAGGAATGTTAATAATTTTCCATTTGTTTCAATGAATTAGAAAAGCAATTCTCAAATCAGTGGGATGTTTGTCATGCACATTACAATAAATCCAAAGATAGTGAAAAGCTAAATTAAGCATCATCTCACATGTTTCTCTCTTAACAAGAGGTTATACATTTAAATATATTTTTTCATTTGTATGATGCATCTGCCACTGACATTCCATTCCTATTTTTTGAAAGCATTAGCAAATTACACAGGAACATTAAGTATTTCAACCACTATTCTTCATCTTTCAAAAAACAACTCTCTATATATTGCTGGAAGAAACAGTCCTTTAAAAATCATTTTATTAGCTTCAGCGTTTTACATTATAACCTGAAAGCATTAAGAATAAAACAGAGAAGAAAAGCATGTATGCTTGAATTTTGAATAAGAAACTCTGCTTTTCAGAAACAAACAAAAACCCTAATTGATCTTCTATAGTTTCCATGTGCTTGATTTCACATGTTTAACAATGCAGTAGCCACTGCTTTCTGTAAATTTGGAATATATGAGAAGATCATTTGATTTTAGCTTTGCTCTGGGACTCCTCTCTTCTCACAAGGCACACAGAGAAACACATTTCAATCATCTGCAAAGGATTATCTACTTCCAACTGATACATGAAAAAATCTTACAGAGACAGGAAAGGTTGGTTTCCTTTCAATATCCTAATAAAAACAATGAAAATCCTTGATAGCTATGTAGTCTATATTAATTTACATGGGGTTTTCATGTCCACTTTCTTACTTCATTGTCACAGAATCCTTGTGAGGTTCATAGAGTAATCATTACCATCTTCATTTTATAGTTGTATTAACTGAGACACAAAGAGATAACATATATGCCCAAGGCTTCACTGTTAGCACACAGAGATAAGACTGGCATAGAGACTTCCAAACTCTTTGTGTGTTTATATATTTTTGTGTGTGTGAGTGTGTGTGTGTATTCCACTTTAACCCTCTTATTCCAGTATTCTTATAGGCAATTCCTTCCTTGCCCTCAAAAAAAAAAAAAAATACCAGTAAAGTTAAAACCAAAGGCAGTTGTTTTGCTTTGCTTAGGCTGAAGTGGTTATAGGAAGAAGAGGTCTAGGAAAGGTAGAAAGAAGGGGAAGGAGAGTGGGATCCAAGAGGAAATTATTGAGTAGCTATGGAAAAATTAAGGGGAGCCATGATGGAGAATGTAGTTGGATGTTTTGTTGTTGTTGTTTTTTCTCTCTCCAGAGTGAAGCCTTCACAATACAGCTTTGCTTTCTTGGATGGAAGTCCCTGAACATCAATTCAATCCATTTCAACATGTATTTATTGAACACAAACCATGTGTTCAGTCATGAACACAGCACCATGGGGGACATAAAAGAAACACATATTACACAGTCCCCACAATATAAAGCAGCATGCAATCTTGCAGAGAGAAGGGAAGATGGTAACAGTGTATATGAGGCAGTTGGAGAAAAATCTAAATACAACAGAGAACAAAGCGCTAATCTGAACCTCCAAAATATTTGGAACAAACAAGAGATATGCTGGGAAATCAGGAAAAGTAAAAATTGGTATTTACAAAAGTTTTAAGGAAAAGCTTAGTAAAGAAAATAAAACTGAAGGTTAGTAAAAAAGTGCTCAATCACTGAATTAGAAAGTAACACTTATTGCTGATTCCAACCTACCACCCACAGTCAGAATATTCTACACATTTTTGACATCTGGGCACTTAATTTCCACTTGAACAGATCCAGATACAGAGGTTCTTGCTACTAGGAGAGACATCCAACTATGTCTTAGAACTGTCTTAGAAACTTACTGTTAGAAAGAACTTCCCTATCTTCACCTGAATTTGACTTCCTCCTTCTTGTTCTCTGGCTCTGACTGTGATCTTCATGTCTGGAAGCACACAGAATGATCCTAGTTCATCTTCCACAGAATAAACCTTCAAGTATTAAAAAAAGAGCCTGGAATCTCTCCAACTCTCCTCTTTTCCAACAGGAACATCAAGTTTTTCTGCCAACTGTCAGCCCAAAGTCACTGAAGTGAGTGGAAGAAGAGAAAGACTAAGAGGAACTGGGGGAGAAGGTTGTATGTTCTATGGCTCTTCACGCTACGTGTTTTAACCAAGCCCATGGCTATTCAACAGCTAATAAGGAGAATGAAGAATGTTATCCAAGATTCCAGTGAAGAGCTATTTCATTTGTCATTTCCTTGAAATATAAAAGCCATTTCCTTGGAATACAGGCCTAAAAGAATTCACAATCATAGTAATGATAATTCAAAGTTCCAGGTAGATAAAAGATGTTACCATCTTTTATAACATGAAGTTGTTGCTTTGCTTTTGCTACCCTTACTATTTATGTGATTCTCTTATTCTCTCTTGATGGGTTAACTAGAGGTTAAAAGAATCTGCATGAACAAGTAACTTATGTGGACCATACTTAAATCAGAATCTATAATATATCTTTTGATGGAACACTGCATTTTTAACAGTCTAAACTCCTTTGGACATGAACCTTTGACTCTTGATACACAGCAATAGTCAGTACTCATACATAGCCATGCAATACAGGGTAACTGTACACAGACTGTGGTTGAGACCAGCATGAAACCATCTACACTGATAACAAAAAGGAGTTAAGACATTAACTCAACAGGAAGAGCATCAGGGACTACAGTGACGGCACACGGGTGAATTTGGTGGTGGAAATTCTATGGTGACTACAACTCAAAAAGAGAACAAACATTGTAAGTAAAATAAATAAAAATTAAAAAGATATTGGCTGGTCCAACTTTTCTTTTTTATTTATATAGAAGCTAATATAGCCAATTTTATATCAGAAATCATAGAAAATATACTTCATATAGGTTTATCAATCCCCATCAATTTCTCTAATGCCTCCTAAAGTTAGGCGCAATTTTTAGACAGTGATGCTCTGAGTATTTTGTCTGATAAAGCCCCCTAGAGATCCATTCAGAGGCCTATGATATACCAGCCAGCCAAACATTGTATGAGCCTGGTTAGATGCAGGTCCTGCAGTAGTATTTTTCAAATTGCTTTTAGGAACTCATTATCAGCAGTGAGCCAGCAGGGTGGGTAGTAGAAAGCAGGATGAGGTCTGGCATTGTGAAAGAAGTGTGGAATCAAAAGACCAGTGACTGGACCCCTGATCAATTTTATTTTCACTAAAAGGTAACCAAACATTATTTGTTTCCTAATGGGAGATATTATAGAGAACACAATACCAAATATTAAGTGTTCCACAAATAAATTGAAACAAAATCCAATCGAAGTTTTAGATCTGACTTTCAGTACATAGGCAATATAAGGAATAGAGAAACTAATTAAATGACACGAGAAACAGACAAATCCAGAATGTATAACATTCTGACCTAGTTTCTGCAATAAGTCAATCAGTAAACTAGTGACAGGAAAAAAATTTTGAAAAATAGAAGAACATGAAACAATTCTGAACGAAGAGTCATTAAAAATATTGGGCCTCCCTGGTGGAACAGGGGTTAAAGTTTCAGCACTATCAAGTTATTGCTAGTCATTGCAGCATGAATTTCATCCCACCAGGGAGCTAATCCACATGGCGCAGGAGACCTCTTCTGTCTCTCCCACTGCTCCCCTCAGCAGTGTATTTCAGTATATCTGCTTGTTCTGCTCCCCACTCTATCTCTGCTAAATCTTCTGATTCTCCCGTACCTCTTGCCTATACCCCAGTTCTTGTATGCACAAATAAAAATAAATTGTAAAAGAGAGACATTAAAAATATTGCCACAGATAATAATCAAGTAAAATAAGTAAATCCTATATTCTAATTGAACAAATCAACTATAAAAATCATTTTTAGACAAGTGGAACATTTAAATATGAAGGAAGAATTAAATATTTAGAAATTATTGCTAATTTTATTAGGTATAATTATGGCACTTTATGTAAGACAATATTATCTTTGAAATGCAAACTAAAACATCTAGAAGCAAAATAAAATCTAGTATTTGATTCTAATTACTCTAACAAAATATAAAGGAATCTAGGTTAGTGGGAGGGTGGGAAGGGCCAAAGAAACAAACAAAATGATGATTATTTAAAAGCAGGAAATTGTACACACTGTTTTTTTGTAAGTTTGGATATTTTTATAACAAAACCTTAAAAAGATCAAGAGAGTAAAGAAGAGACCTAAGTCTGGATGTTTCATATTTTAGATCAGTGATATTTATCAAAGTGATTGAACAGTGACATTAAAACATTCTGGGGCATTCTGAGTGACCGGTGGTGATGGTTCTCTGTGGTTTATGAGGTTTAGTGAGAACCTGCTCTTCATTTTAAAACTGAGAAAATTGAAAATTTGTTTGCTAAAAAGTATGTGATCTTTCCGAAGTAAAGGAATTCCAGTAGTGATTATAATGATGATCTTATTTCTACTCCTATTACTAGCCAAACCTATCTTAATTTCAATCTTGCCTAATAAAAAATGTGCAATTCAATTGTACCAGTTTAGGGATAAGAATTTTTTTTCCCAAAAAGCTCAATGAACAATAGATTAACAGGAAATAAAAACATTACCCTAAAATCATTTGTGGCCTCATTTTGTTCTTCATATTCCCTCCATTTAATGTCGGATAGAATAGGGACAATCCATTGCAATGTGTGTGGGGGGGGGGTGGTGGTAAACACAGAGTCATCCTAATGGCCATCGTAAATGGCTGCATTCGCCCAGCCCATATTCTTACTGGTGCCAATTTGAACACATTTTTTTTTTTTTTTTTTGCTCACCAGATGATCATATCTCACAGGCAAAGCCAATCCTATTCATCTGGCTCTTTTGCTGGCTGCCCATTTGGCTGAGGGCTGTTGGAAAAATGGGCTGTCAGTCAGAAGGCACAAATTGCTTCTCTCTGCTTGTCGATGGTTTGAGATACCTGTGTGCTTTCTGAGCAGAAAGGAAATTCTCTATCCCTTAGGTGCTAGTGTTCACAGAAATCTCCCTTTGTTTCATCGAAGAAAATCGATTAAGGGGTCCTTATTTCTTTGAGCAGAACAGTCAAGAGTGGCTAATGTTGACACTAAAATCCATCAAACACAATCATAGAATCATTTACTGGTTTCTTGATCATGCTACAGTTGAGGCTGAAATCTTGACTGCCCACATCAACTGATCAGTCTTAACATTTCACTATGGTAAAGTCAAGGGAAGAACATTCCTCATTCAGTTGCTTATTTATAACAACGCTTTAGTACCAGGCATGGTGCTAGATGCTGGGGCCATGACTGTGGACAGACAAGCATAGTTCCTACAAAGAACGCACAATGTAGGTGAGTGGAAAGAAATTTTTTTTTAAATGATGCTTGATTTGGACAAGGAGTCTTCTCTTGAGAGAAGACTTCCTGGGAAAAAGACATTTAAAGATATTTTGAGTTGAGATCTGAAGGATGAGAAGGTATAGTTAGATGGAGTGGGAGAAGTGAAGGGGTCAACATTAAGATAGAATTATCGATGAAAAAAAGAGATGCAATTTTGCTCCCAAAAAGAATGACAGTCACATCCCAAATATTATCAAATTGATTGCTAGATTATAAGTAACTACTAAAGAGTTGTAAGTTTGGGGGCAGGGGGTTGAAAATATAACATAAAATGTGGATTTTATGAGAATACCTAATTGTTAACATTAGCTGAAAAGGGTCTGATCCTTGATTTTTCTATGGGGTTCACAGCTCAACAATGACTTACCATAACCTCTTCAAATTTTTGGGGTAGTTTTTACTACCTCTATCACTTACTGTGTGTTTCAGATATATAACAGTATAACATGAAAATAAGTAATCCAGGGCTGGGATGACAGCTTCAAATTAATCAGAGACAAGAATCCTTCTATCCACTGATTCTGTCATACTTAGCCCATGCTCTTCATCCTCAAAGCTATCACATGGTCAAGAAGGCTGCTGCAGCTCCAGCCATCCTGACTGAGATTTGAGCCCAGGAAGGAGGTGGGAAAAAGCCTGTATCTACCATTTAAGTCAACTGAGTTAGATGTTTTCACAGACTCCTCAACAAGTAAAATAATTATTTTATACATTTCACTAGCCATCATTATCTGTGTTAGAGGCTAGGAAAAAATAGACATGGAAAATTATTTATGTATTTATCTATTTTTTCCTTTAATCTGGATGCATCGTTGCTCTTGTAATTTGGAATGTTGCTACTCAGAAAGAAAGGGAAAGCATTTGTTCTGTAGGAACAGTCTAGCACAATAGCTGCTCTTTGTTGGTGCTAACTGCATGCATGTTAGGCACTATCCCAGGTAGTTCAATAATTGTCGTTTTATCTAATTCTACATTTTTGCAAAATAATTATCGTGACTTCTGTTTTTCAGATACTATAAGCAATATACAGCCACAGTCTGGAAGGATAACACAGGGCTTTGGACAAATACTCCCAGAGATTTTCACACAAAATTATCCTCCTCTTTTAAGTTTATGTCCACCCAGGCTATAATCTACAGAATTCAAGGTTCCTGAATGAAGTGGGCTCTCATCTCTCCTCCCTACTCCTGTGAGAGCTGTACCTTGCATGTAGGAATTGCTCAAGACTCGCTGTGTGTGCATATGTGTTAGGGTAGGAGAGAGATGGGGGGGGGGGTCATACTTGGACTGTTTTACTCTCTGCCATAGGCATCTCTACTAGCCTTCTTACCATTCAGGGGCAGCCTCACCTCCTGGGCCAAGCCCATCTGCACTAGAGATTGCAGACAGGACCAAGAAATGTGTGCTTATGTGCCAGAGGGCCGGCTGATTACAGATGCTCCCTCTATCCAGGCAGAGGCAACTCTGCAAGGAACAAAAGTGTTCCTTCTTGTTTCCACAGTGCTGGAGGGCAAAAATGGTGAAAGTAGAAAGTGGGGGGAAGAGAGCCCAATTTATAAACAACATTTTAAATATTATATACCTCATAGCAAATGCCTCCTGAATGCCACAGTCCTACATAGAAAGAAACACTAACAATGTAAAACAGACTCAGTTGCAAATGACTCAGATCTTAGTATTTTGTCACTAAAGAGATAGTATCATGGATATAAGCTACTTTGACTTTTCTACAAAAGTGATTTAAACAACTTTAACTATGAAGAATCAGGGTACTATTTGTTCAGCTCTTACATATTATGGCACAGAGAAAAAAATCTACAAATATGAGAATGGATATGTAGGTAATTCCTGTTATCAAACATTTCTCTCAATAATCATAGATAAAGAAACACTGGGTCACAAAACCAGAAAACCTTCATGAAACAACCATTAGAAATAGTTTCCATATGCATGGAAACTTAGGGATTGCTTTTGTTCATCTCAGTCTCTTAACTAGTTATAGAGATAGTTGCAGAGCAGTTATGGAGGTAGTTCACAGGTAGAAAATTAGTGAGTTTCTCCTAAAATCCTTCTCTCTTCCCCTTTCACTCCATTTCCTCCTCCCTCTTGTGGCATATCTACTGCTAGATTTATAAGGAGATCATCTTTATTACCTACCTCCTAGGAGAGCTGTCCACTCTTAAGTAAGGACTATATGAGTGCCCAATTGGACACAGCACTATTCCAGAAATAGGTGGTTTATTTCAAAACTAGCTTTAAAAAAGCATTACTTTGTAACTATAATAAGGTAAAAACAAAGTTACCAGGCAAATATAGATCAGAGACATTCTGTAGGAGAGGAGGAAAGTAAAGGACCAGGACAGGGGTGGGAAGAGCAGGACAGGTGGTGGTGGTGCATGGGTGAACTGGTGGTGGGAATTTTATGGGGAAAACATACATTGTACAAATATGAAGGGTGATGTAATAAAATATGTATTTTTTAAAATAAATTAAAAAGCACTACTTTGAAGGAAAGTTCATACTCAATTGAATCCACTTAATTGAGACTAGCATTTTCAAACCACACCTTCTTGGACCCTGGATTTCCTGAGAAAGTACCCCAGGAGCAGCCTGGAAGAAGTGGGATAGATGGTGACATTTATACTTGCAGAAATCTCTTTAAAAACGCTATTTCACAAAAGACATTATGCTCCCAATTTTTTCCTTTAAAAAAAGCTTTATGAATGCAGTCTTTCCTCTCTGTCTTAGACTCTAGTGCCTAGCAGTGGGCTAATCATCCAGTAGGGCCTTAGAGTATATGTTTCAAATGAAAGGCTGAAAGGAGCCCCAAATGAAATCTTGGAGATTCTATGCAGAACTCTTCTTAATTTCCTCTAGTATAAAAAAATTAGCTGGATGTAAAAATTCTGTACCTACCAATTTCTTTACATTTTCATGTCTATAAAAATAAATGAGCCATTGATTTATTTTCCAGTTGCTTGAAGAAATACTAAAAGAACTACTGTAATATCCCATTAGTAGACCATGGGGATCTAGAGATCACCCAACCCCTCAAATTGTTCGTGGTCAAAAAAAAAGGAAAAAAAGCACAAATACCACTAATGTAAGAAATGCATTCTATCATTAAGTGCAAACAATGTATTAAAGAGGGAAATATTTAATCTACCCAGAAGTGCTCAAAAACAGCTTCCTGCAGGCGATAACACTTAATCTGGGTTATGAAGGATAAAGAGGGTTTTACCATTCACTATGTCCTCAAGGCAAATGATTTAATCCATCACAAAAAAAAAAGTAGATGTGTGGTCCAGTGAAGTGCTCTATAATAATGCTTGTCATATGTAAAAGATAATGGCAAGTACCATCTAGACAACTGCCAAACTCACAGAACACTAGGATTATACATTCATCTGCTGGTGTTGTTTAATCCTTGCTGGCAAGACATGTTTGTTAGACTGCTGGAAAGCAGTAGGCTAATTCTAATAATAATCACGTCCAGCAAGACATTATTTCTTTAAAGCAATCAATGATTGCCTGAGACGTGCTGAACCCTGTGGAAGTAGGAGATGAACAAAGATCCATTAAATCATCTTGGCTGTTCCCCCCAGAGGCCAAATTCAGATCAGATTGGGTCATGGTGTCTGCCTTTGCTCTAACCCTATAGTCAGGTCAACCCAGAGAGAGAGAGAGGGGAGTATCCAGACAGCTGTTATTTGCTTCAACAGAGTTTCACACAAAAAATTTCTTACAACTCTGATTAGCAAAATTCCACTTTTTCCTCGACTCTAAGGCAACAATTGTCCAATTTATTTTAAAACAAGAAATACTGCTTAGGTGGTACTATATAAATACAACTTTAAATTGTGCTTTTCCTAGACTATTAACTTCTCAGGAAGGGAGCTTCACTGTAAAACCTCCTTTTCATAGAGGTTGCAGACGTGTGTGCAAATTCTTTGTAAAATGTTGTGCTATTACTGATCACTCCTGCATTTACTTTCTTCCCTGTATATATACTCACGACCTTCTGACCCTTTACTCTCTCTCCCAGCACCAGTCTTGCTACCTGATCATTCATCCCACACATGGATGAAAATCCTACTCTAGCTTGACGTAGTAGGAAGCTTTTCATCCTATAGGTGATAGCACATTGATGAACTTCCCAGCATTATCTTGTGCCTCACAAGACAGAAACACACACACACACACACACACATCTTCATCATTATCTCCTCCTCCACTACCACCTTCTAATTCTATTTGCATACAAAGGGTCTAGGATTAGACTTGTTCACTTGTGGTTTTTCTAAGACTCACCTAAAATCATTACAGTTAATTTGAGTCTGGTAACAGTAATTTCATTCCTTTGAAGCTTAGAAAAGGGAATAGCAGATTTGGAACCACTGAAAAGTGGAACAATATGTTGAAAACCAAGAGCAAAGGAAATATGTAACCACCATCAATCCAAACTCATGGCAGAATTCTCCTGACTTTTGAATAAGTTTGACTGAACATAGTAACATTTTTTTTTTACTCTCTGATACTCTCCATATAATTTCCATGTTCTTTTTTTTTTTTTCAGGTAAACTGTTGCTGTGCCTGTTATAAAATTATATAAAACACATCAACTACAAAGGCTGTGTAAGTAAACTATAAGACCACCTACTTTCCTGGGTAAAGCATAAGTCCTCTCTATTAAAAAAAGTTGAGGACAATTTTATCAGTCACTTATTCAGTAACATTATTAGGCATTTCCTCTAGTCACTGAGGTGTGCCATCCTGGCCTCCATCATTCCCTTTGTTTGCCAGACTCTAAAATTTCCATCAACAATCAGAGGAGAAACTGTAGACAGACATCCCTGCTGGCTTATCTGACTCACAGATTTGCTTCAACCTTTTAAGTTTCTTTTAATCAAATCTTTTTCTAACATGCTAGATTTGAACCATTTTACTTTAAAAAAATATGTATTTTCAGGCTTCATTGAAAAATAGAAACTTATGGAATCTGTGATTCCGGGTGGCTGCAATAATTCCAGCTATGCAGTGACTTCCTCCATGAGACAGTTTCTGGGCTCTCCCACCTGCCATAGTGGCTTGAACTGCCCACTCCCCTAGCCCAGATAAAAACTGCCTTGGATATTTGAGTTGTTATTTCTTTGTTTCATCTAGGAACTCATAACTGTGAGGAAGAGGGAGGAATTCTAAGCAAACCCTGAGGAATAGAGGAGCTGAAAGAAGAAAATAGGAAAAGTAGGCATCAGGGAGGAATATGGGGTCAAACAGTGCATTATTGCTCTCATAAATGGTTTAATGACATTACCTCTAACAAAAGCCAATCAAGGATCTATCTTTTACTGAAGGCTCAAGGACCTATTCAGAGATCTAATAATGGCCAAATGGGACCATGGAAGAATCAATTCATTCCTTCATTTTACTATCAGGCAAATCATTGTCAGTAGTCAACCTGTTCCCTGAAGTTTGTCTCTGCTGAAAGTGGTGGGTGAATCTCAGGATGGTCCTCAATTTCTTGGTGTCCACACTTAGTTTCCTTCTTCCTCTTGAACACAATCTATGGCTTGCATATAGCCAACAGAACTTGACAAAGGTTACTGGGATGTCACTTCCTTTGTTGCATTATATTATACAGAACTCAATCTTGACAGACTGGACCTGGAGAAGCTACTTGTGGACTTTATGAAGCAAGTCTCCTCATGTTGGAGAGACCGAAGTGGCAAGGAACTGTGAGCAACCTCTAGGACCTGAGCTTGGTCTCCATTCACAGCCACCAAAAGACTAGGACCTTTATTCACACATTTTCAAGGAACATGGAAGTGAGTTCTTCCCCACTTGAGCCTCCAGATGAGAGCAGTCTACATGACATCTTGACTGCAATCTTGTGGGGCTTAAACAGATGCTTCAGCTAAGCTGTTCTCAAATCCCTGACCCAAAGAAACTGTGAGGTGATAAATATGCATTTGTTACCACTAAATTTGTGGTAACTTTATTACACAGTAACAGAAAATGAATTCAGTGCCCATCTGCTTTCTTGCTATTTATCACCCCCTTTTCTCTTGCACTGGCCCATCCATATGAATTATCCATCTGCCCAGCACCTCCCCTATTCCTGTCCCTCTCAATATCACACCACAATGTATTACTCCATACAACTTTAGATTCTGAAGTGCTTCCTCAACACTTACCCCTTCCTATTTAATCTCTCCTTGCTTACACACTTGCCAAAATGTACCTGTCCCCATTCATCTGTGAATTAGTTTTCATTGGTAGAGCAGAAAATTACAATAAACCCACTGACTTAAAAAAAAAAAAGATAATGTATTTCCTTATATATCTGCAGGTAAGAAATACAAATGGGTCTCACTGAGTAAATCAAGGTTTCAGCTGGGCAAACTTCCTTTGTAGAAACTTTGAAGAGGATCTATTTCCTTGCCTTCCCAGCGTTTACAGGGTACCCACATACCTTGGCTATGGCTCCATCCATCTAGCACCATTGGGTTGAGTTCTAGTCTCTAGTTCTCTTTTCTCTACTTCCATCTTCCTATTTTAAGCGTTCTTACAATTACATTGAGCCCACCTGAGGAATTAGTTGTCAACACCAGGACTATCAAATAAACATCATCATCTCCCTATCTAAAGGCCTCTCTTTAGCAATCATTTTAGCAATCAATTTCACTTGAAATCTTAATTGCCTTTAGTCATGTAACCATTACCATCTGGGCATTAGGATGCGGACACCATTGGGGTGCTATTTTCCTGCCTTCTATACTTTTTACACAATGTAAACTTAAAAGGCAATCTGTAGAATTCGTTGAAGCCCTGGTCCTAATGGCTGAGAGTGGGCTAACTCTCCCTGGGGAACTCATATCCTGAAGAGATCTCTCCAAAATACATAGAAACTTCACATCTCAGGAATACCTCTTGAAGGGGGTATTTTCTGACACTGTGGCAAGTGTGTGAGAGATAAATTTTAAGCAAGGGGACATTTAATGGTTCACAAATCACATCATAAAAATGACTGCTAGCTCTGCCGTCTTGTAAAAATATTTCCCATTTAGGTCTTCATGGTCCACCCCAGCATTATTCTCCTGTCATAATCTAAATAGGTTAGTGGTTGTAGGCTCCCATGATGAGGCAGTTGGATCAGAAAATGGAGAGCCTCACAGCTTTGGTGCAGTGACTACACTGCCCTAGGGAGGGAGCAAAAGCAATGAACCATTTCAGCTATTAAGACACCCAAGCAGCAGTCAAATTCAGGGGTTCAGTTTTGTGACTCCCCAGCGTGTATCAATTATCTCAATGGGAGTTCCAAATTTTCCAATAAATCTCCAAACAAAATTAATTTTAATGACTTTAATTATCCTTAATTGTATTATTACTATTATTATATATGCCCCTTTTGTGAGGTTGATGAGAAAATACTTTCAGAGAAATAAACCAACAGGCAAACAAGGGATAAGAGAGGAGCAAAATATTTGAAAATTAATTGTCTATAATATGCCTTTTTATTGGTATTGCTGAGATTGAAATTAGGCCAATTGTCAATTATAAGTGATTGTGGCATATACACATATTCTGAGACAGGGCCAAAAACCATAGTCTGTGATTTATTTTTCTTCAAAATGGCTGTTTCTTCCCCAGTAGATACATACTCAGGGGGGAGGAGGGAAACAAAATATATGTTTTTTTATCTGTATTTTCCTGGTCTTCTAATTCATAGTTCTGAGAACTGTTCTGTAGGTCTCTGTTTCAACTACTTCTCCCCACCCCACTTTTTTTTTAATCTGGCCATGGTTGTCAAGAGGAAATTAATCTTTTGCAGCCAAATGAAATTTGGGCTTCCCAGCACTAGCCACTAATGAAAAATGCATTAATGGCAAGCATCAGAAAAACCCCTGGCTCTCAGTACCAGAGGGTACATTTAAATAATTCTATGAATATAGATCAATAAAACTAATTTACTTATAGCCTTTGTGTGCAGTATTCAAATCTGAATAAAAGTCATTTGTATTACAATGTTTTGTATTAATTTGAGGTATCTATTGTTTTACATATTAAATTAATCTTGGCCTTTAGACAGAACTTCATATACGATATTAAAATGTGCAGCCTGGGATTTGATATTAGTAATGCTATGATTTCATAATTCAGTCTGGTTTGCTAGATGTCATTTGAAAGCTTTGGAGAGTTCCCAGGGGGCAGCTCCAGGAAGCCAGGGTTACGTGGGACAGAGAGCAGGGATTTAATATTCAAGCTTGTAGCACATCAGCAGCAGTACCCAAAAGCCCCCTGGGAGCATGGGGGTTTGGAATGGACGTCTACTGAGTGGAGACTGGGAAGAGCCTTCACAGGCACCTGAGCATGAGGCCACGGCTCTGGATGTGGCTATCCAGATGCAAAAGCGAGGATCAAGATATTACTTCCTGTTTAGATGGAGATCAATATTCAAGTATTTACTTAGTGTCTTTTCTTTACTGCATGCATAGATATCAAGGTTAAATGACATAAAATAAGACTTTAGGAGCTTAGAATTGACTCAGGCAACTCACTAGGTAACTATGATTCAGTGTGATAAGTACTGTGCCAGGAATAAGTACAGGGCACTCCAAGAGCTCATAATGCTACAGCGGCAAATGTGTTCTGGACTTATTAGACCATGGAATCCTTTAAAAAATGCTAAGATCTCTTTAAACTCTCTTCACAAGTATGGAAGTAAAACAATGCCAGTTACCCAAGAAAGGGCAGTGAAGGTTAAAAATTCAATCCAGTTCTATCCCCTGCCAGAATAACCAAGCAAAATTTCCTAACCTTTGTGCTCCCCACCACACCTCCTCCAGGAAGTCTTCTTGCTGTGCACGCTGTGAATCTTCTTGTTCTTGGGAATGTTCTTGCAGGGACTTTCTGACTCATAACTGTGCCAAGGCCAGAAGTCATGATCAGTAAGGAAGAACTTCCTGAGGATCAGTGGTAGCTCTGATGATTTGGTTATTTTCTGATATATGTTTAAAATTGTGTAGGAAATCTTACTAGTCTGCACATATAGATATGTAGTGTCTTTTAAAGCAATACAATTCCTTCATTATCTATCTCTCCATTTTAGTAATGATGATAACAGGAAGTGAACGAGTTTTGTAAAACTTGTAGTTGTGAGAGCTAACAGGGACTATGACAGGAAGAAGCACTCCATGCCTTCCTCACCTCTGTACCCCTGAGATGGAAGTGAAGGTGGTTTAGAGAATAGAATCTAAGAGTTGAGGGCAAGTTTCTGTGCTGTCACTTATTAGTGATATGATAAACCATATTCCATGTATTCTGAGCCTTAGTTAGCTTTTGTGTATTGCAAGGATACTAGTAATTGCCAGGTTACCTGATGGAATCTTCAAAAGGATTAAAATTATAAATGAAATAATATATTTGCAGTGCTACATGGACTATAAAATTCTAGGTCATTATTTCCTTCACTCACATAACCTCTGTGCTAGTTAATACCATGAGCTTGTTGCTGGCATGCAGCAATAAGCAAGAAAGACATGCTCTGATGAGTCTCTATATATGAAATCCTGCCATTTGCAACCACATGGATGGACCTATAGGGCATATACCAAATGAAATAAATCAACTAGTGAAGGACAAGCACTATATGATTTCATTCATTCAGGACAAAGAAACAAATTAATTAAAAAAAAAAAAAAACACGAACTAAAAACAAAATAATGGCTACCAGAGGGGTTGGAATCAGTAAATTTGGTAAAGGGGATCAATTGCATGGTGATGTATAGAAACTAATTTTGTGAATTTGCACATAATGTCATATGTAACACATGTTGATATTTATGCCCTAAACCTTGAACTTATATGTTATAAACCAATGTTATTGTAATTTAAAAAAATAAGATTTAGTTTATTCTCTACTGTCATAGTCCTAACTTTTCAATAATTTTGAACAAGGCATTTTCTTGCACTCAATCCCTCACAACATGCAGTCTACCCTGCCAGTGGATATAAGACGTGATTGTTTAAAATAAACAGGGACCACCTGAACTGGGCCTTATGGAAAGAGAAAAGTGAAGCACACATAAGATGACAGAGGGTCACACATAAAACAGAGACAGTGTGGCAGGGTTCCAGTGTCTGCTCTGGACTAGTGAAAGAGAGAGACCAAAGACAGAAAGAAGAGAAAAGAAAACATACTCAACAGCCCTAAGAGCGTGAAGTCTGGAACAGTATAGAGATGACAGTCACATCATCAGATGAACTGTGTTACCTTGTCATGGTCAAATCCCAACAGCCTGGCTATGCCTGAACTGACAGCTGCTTGGGATGGAGATAGAGTTCCTTCTGGTTGGCCCCTCCCTCAAGGCAGGGACTTATTTTACAGTTTCATAACAGATCTGCTTTGGGCCTTCTGCTGTTGAAAACATTTCTGAGTCTTTTCTGCATCACCAGAAATGGATGAATCTGTTGTTTTTCATATAATTTGAAGGCAAAAACCATTCTTTCCAGGTTACCATGGACAACAATCTATATTGTATAGTCTACTAATTCCCTTGGTCATCTTTCAAAATGCATTTCTGAATAATGGTCAATTCATACTGGTCATATCATTCAGATGGTGGTGAACTAGGTAATGCTGATTTCTATCTGTAAGCTAATGAACTTAGTCTAGTAAGGGAGAAAGACATGAAAATATGTGGTTGACATATTGTGCATGTGTGTACTAACAGGAATGTTAGTATTCCTCTGGATGACAAAAGGGAGGGAAAGATCATTTCTTCTTATGTTTCAACAAAGTATTCTAAGGAGCTTCTCTCTGACTCAACCCTAAGAATGGTTTTGAAGAATGTATCAGAGTTTGCCTCATAGATAGCAGATTAAGTACATGATACGCTGTAAAATAAATAAATAAATATCACCCAGGAAAACATGGAGATTGAGAGGTTAATGTAAAGGATTAAAATAAACTGATATATAAATAAATATTACTCTTTATGAATTGTGAACTTGCTACACATACACCCACACACATGCAGACACACACATCCACAGAAATAAGTATACATGCTCATGAACAGCATCAGCTGGAGCTGCCATCTTTTTCTTTCCTTTCTATGTCAATTCTTCTAATATTTTTTCAACAAGTCACCGACTTGACAGTAAAGACATATGGTACCATGCCCCACATATGAGGTATATATAAGTTCAACTTAAAAGACCAAAAACTATGAAGGAAATATATTTTGCATAAACCTCCTCATTACCATGAATTTTACCTTATAGACTTGTATTAAATAACAATAATAACTTCTGTATAAAGGGTTTTCTATATTATATTTGCACAGTTACTAGCTGAAACTGTCAGATGAGAAAGAAAAAAAATAACTGTTTTTCTACTAGAATGAGAAAACTAGGGATCAGTGAGGTTAGAAGAATTACCCAGGGACACAAAATAAATTTCTAGAGGTGAAAAGCCTAGATCCTAGCAACCTACTTTCTACTTCAGGGTTCCTTGGTGCCTATAATATCATTGCGTATCACTGCAGGATAAAATATGTAGGACTGATGAGCTAGTCACAAACTAGTCTCTCAGAGGATTTAATACCATTAAAAGGAAAAAGAGCTCTCATTTCTCTAATAAAGGAAAACAATCTAGGGACTGAGCATCTTCCTAGAGGGTATCACATATAAACCAAAGGCTCATCCCCTTAGATTTTAAAGACGAGTGAGTCATCAGTGAGTGAATCCCAGGGCCATAGTCCGTCCTAATGATCTCCTAACTATTCTGAACAGAGGTGAGTTCAAGTACATACACTAGTACAAGTCTCATAACACTGGGGTATTAATTTAAAATTACTTAAGTGTGTTTACTAGTTAATACATCAAATGCTACAAAACTCTAAAAGGATAAAGTCAATGCAAACTGAGCTCTTCCTCTCAAGCCTCTGGGGCAGATCAATCTTTTATAATTGTATTAAAATACAATGTATTTCACCTGATTTATATTTACAATTCAAGGTTTTTATGATATTCAGAATTCTGTAATCATCATAACCTAATTCAGAATATTTTGTTTACCTGACAACGAAGCCTCTATGTGAATAGCCTTCTCCCCTAGTTCTCAGGAAACAAAAATTCAGGATAAAGAAAAATTATATTACTTTTCTATAGACTTGCTTAATTTGGACATTTCATTTAAGTGGAATCCTAAACATGTGAAATCCTTGGTGAATGGTTTCTTTCACTTAGGATAAATGTTCAAAGATCTTCCATGTGTAGCATGACATAGCAGTATTATATTGTATGGACATATTGTATTTTATTTAGCCATCTATCAGCTAATGGACATTCAGGTTGTTACCACCTTTTGCCTCGAATAAATATAGCTTCCATGAACACTTACCTGAAGCTGCATGTTTTCATTTCTCTGAGGTTATGGCAAGGAGTGGAATTGCTGGGACATAAGATATTTCTATGTTTAACTTTTTGAGAAGCTGCCAAACACTTTTCCAAAGCAACTGCACCATGTTTCACTCCCACCAGTATCTCCACATCTCACATAACACCTGTTTTAATCTATTTTTTTTGTTTCAGCTTGTTTTGTTTTTAATTTGGGATTATAGTGTTCAAATTGGGTTTGAAGTATCATCATATCGTGCTTTGGTTTTTACTGTCTTAATGAATAATGAGTTTGGGCACCTTTTTACATGCTTCAGCCCTCTGTATGCCTTTAGAAAAAAAAGCCAATTCAGAGGCTTTGCCTATTTTTTTATTGGGTTATTTATCTTTTAATTATCGAATTGCAATAACTTTTATTTCCATTTTGGATAAAAGTCCCTCACCAGATATTGATTGCCAATATTTTCTCTCCTTCTTTGAGTTAACTTTTCATGTCTTTGTTGGTATTGTTTGCATGAGTGTTTTCAGTTTTACCAAGTACAAATTATCTGTTAGTTTATTGTTGTTCTTGGTGCTTTGGTGTAATTAAGAAAGGTTAGCCTAATTTAAGGTAACAAGACTTACACCTACGTTTTCTTCTAAAATTTTTATAGCATTAGTTCTAGTTCTGGTATTTCAATCCATGATCCATTGTGAATTGTTGTGTTTGACATGAAAGAAAAGATTCAACTTATAAAATTTCTGTCCCATCAGTCTTCGTCTTTTAGAACTCCAATCACACTTATTGTAGATTATTTCATAATTGTCACACAGTCAATAGAGGGTTCTTTTTTTTTTTTCTTAGTGTCCTTTTCTCTCAGGGCTTCATCTTAGGCAGTTTCTTTTGCTATACATTAACTTTCTCTGACCTTATCTTCTGCAATGTCCACTGTGATGTTAGTCCATTACATCCAGTGTATTTTTAACTTCAATGTTATGATTTTCAGTCCCTAGGATTTCCATTTTTATGTATTTTCATTTTCATCTTATCAGGTACATGCCTTTCTCTGCCTTCTATAACAGAACAAACATATAGCTGCAATAATATCGTTTCCTGTTACTTCTATTATGTCTCATTGCTGATTAATCATGTCTTCATGTGGTGACTTTCCTCTGCTCATATACATGCCTGGTAATTCTTGTTTGGATGCCAGACATTTTGAATTTCAATTGTTAATGATAGATTTTGTTGTTGTTATTCCTTTAAATAGTTTTAGAATTTGTCCTAGAAAGTGGCTATTATTATTGGTTTGATTCTTTTGAGTCTTGCTTTTATGCTTTGTTAAGGCAGGCCAAAGGCATCCTTTAGTTTAGAGCTAATTTATTCCCACTAACAAGGCAATACCTTTGTGAGCACTCTGCCAAACGACCCATGTTTTACGAGGTCTTTCCACTCTGGCTCTTAGAAATACAAACTATTCCCTATTCTCTTTGAGTGCTCGGAATTTATTCAGCACACTACTTGCCAGTGGTTCTTTGCCTATATACAAGTAGTTTTTAACTCATCTATCCACAAATGGATATACAACCAGTGACTCAAAGGAATTTAGCAGATTTATAGGTTTCCTTCTATAAAACCTCTTCTTCTCTGGTAATCTACCCCAAAAATCCTATCCCTCTTGATTGGTATTCCTTAACATTAACCTTTGTCTTCTCAATTATGCAAACCTCCTTGGTCTGGGAACTCCAGGTAGTTAGATGAATAACACAGAGCTTTCTTAGCTTCTGTTTTTCATTTCTTGGAGATCACCATCCTGCAATGTCTATTTTCCAGCAACTAAAAAGTTACTTCTTGGTTTTGTTTTGCTTTTTTTTCACTTTATATATATTTTACCTTATTTTTCATTTTTGTACAGTATACTTTCTCCTCTCAGGTGTAGTCCCCATACCAGGGATAAAAAAAAAAAAAAAAAAGAAACTAGAAACTTTATTACTAGGCAATCACAACATCCTTAAGATGATCATTTATCTTCTCTGAATTCTTTAGAAGAAACACTTTTATAATGTTTTCCTTTGTCTTTGAAAAGATTTAATCTATTAAACAAATCCATTTGCTTACTAATAAATTAAAAAAATAAAAATGTTACTTCATGTATCCTGATTAGTTTCTCGCTTTTTAAGTTGAAAATATGTTCTCTACCATTGTACCATGGTTAAATGTGAAAGTACATATTTTTATTTCTGATAGTTATCATAAGCAAAGTAATTTAATTCTATGAGTTTCAGTTTCCTGCTTTATGAATTGAGGATATTATGTATTCCAGATTACTGTGATAAATTACCTACATAGAGCTATATCTATAGTAGGCATGAGATAATCATTTATTTCTCTCATCTGATAATCAAGAGACACTATATTCCTTTCTACTCAACTAATTCAATTCCCATCCTAAAGAGTGGAATGAAACCTATTTTTCTCCTCAAAAATGCCACTGCTAGGCCTAGCTTATAGGGATCTCTCCTTTCTCTGAAATATCTCAGCAATTATTATCTGTACAATATGTTCAATAATTAATTAGAGGCACCCTTTAATGCCTTAGTCACTCTTGTCTAGAAGTGCTATTTAAATCCTCTATTATTGGATATTATCTAATATTTACATGTTTCTCCATCCAACAAGACAAATGCTCCCATGAGACCAGTATCTCACAAATATGGTAGTATCCTTATATAGGTACCTCAGTGTCCAGTGCATACTAGGAACAAAATTATTAATTTGATAATATATGGTCAAAGTAGCTGTGTATGACTTTATTTTTCTCCTACTTATCTTTCACCTACATCAATATTAAGGACTTAAAATGTTATCCAAGAAAAGCCCTCACATTACTAGTATGAAATTCACATGTAGGTCATGGAAAATTACCCTAAATGCTCTCCTTCTGATCTTCTCTCATTCTTACACATTCTTTAGAGAAAAGAAAAGAGTAGGTAGGGAGAGGATCTTACAGTTCAGGAGAGGAACATACAGGAAAGTATATACCACTAGAGAGCCACTAGCTCCCTATAACTAAAGAGTCTTTTACAATTTGACTCTTCCTTATGTGGAGCATGGGGTCTGGCATCTCAGTCTATCCAATATAAGACTCCCTGATCAAGAGGTCAAACATCAGGCAGATAAATCTCTGTGTTTGTGACTTCTTGCTTATGGTCAAAGCTAAATCATGTGCTCAGTGTACACTGTAGGATTTACTACGCTGTTAATATTAAAGAAAGATTTTCTCACCCCCAAAAAACTGTTGTTGCCCCATGAGCTTGAAATCTTAATGATAGGTCAAACACGTCAAAAGTCATCTACAAGACTCTTCAGAAGAATATTGGTATCTGATTTTGCTTTTTCTATCCTATGACCATGCATCATTTACCCTTGAACTGGAAATTTCCAAGGAGAAATGACACTTTAATGAATGATGGTGTGGATTTGGAAACCTATTTCATCTCAGTGACGTCCTCGGAAATTGGATGTTTGCTGGTCACATGAGGGCTTGAATGACTGAAAACCCCTTCAAACCTGCACAAATCTGTAATCCCCTTGCAATTCTTGGCCCTGGCATAAAATTCAAGTGCATATAATCACAATTTGATTACACTGCAATTGTGGAGGTGATTAATGGATCTTAGAAAATCAGACACCATTGTCCATTGTCCTAAACTGTTTAAGTTGGTCCTAGTCATACTCTTTTCAGTGAATAAAGTGAGAGGGATATTCTTTCTTACATCCTGGTAAACTAGGATATTAGTGCAGAATATAACTTAATATGCTATGGATCATCAGTAGAGTTAGAATCCAGATTTATTTATACCTGTATAATGGTCCTTTGCAGATCTACAGACTTCTTTTGCTAAGAAAAACAATTGCTAGTTTTCACCAGATCTGTCAAAAATGTTCCCTTTTTCCTCTTTTAGATACTCAACACCATCAAGTTCTTTCTCCCTCTTTTTATGCCTTCCTGTCTAAGTCTGAGAACAACTTAAAAATAATCATTCACAAATTCTTCTCTTCTTCTTACCCTGTATTTAACATGATCAAAGCCTTCATGTAAAGAGTTGAATCTCTAGTGGGGTATTTTTTAATCATTATAAGTAGAAATTTAAGGTCACAGATGCTTTCTGGTAGTTCATAATTTCAAATTACTCCCACCACTTTTTATTACACCATTTCCTAAGGGTGGTTCATCATGGGTACTCAATGAACATCAACCACTACAGAGTTCTCTTCCGGCCGACTCAAGAAAACCAAGCAAAAGTGGTTCATTTCACAACACAGTCAGCAGGGAGCTAGTTATTTCACATGCATCACTCACCCAGCAGATTTTCCTTATGAAAAGCCTTTCTCTCTCAAGCCCCTCCCCATGTCCTCCTCCAGGTCTCCTCTTGTATGATGGCTACTTTGTCCTTTCCTTGACCTATTCTCTGGCATCAAGGAACCAAAGACTGTGATAGCTACTTCCTGTGTGAATTAATCTGCTGCACAGAGGGGAGGAGAAGAAGGCAGCATGTTCTCTGATTTCATCCTTCTCTGGCTCCATTTTTCACTTCCATTGAACCCTCTGGCTTCCCAAAGGTAAGCCCTGCTTTCCTTCCACTGTCAATACCTGAATCCAGCCTCCCCTTCCCCAGTCCCTGTAGTTTCCCATTAACACACTGAGACCCTCATGTTGCAGGAAGTTTGTGAAGGTAGTGGAGAGGTGAACTGTGCTTCCTGACAAGTATGCAAAACATTCTATGATATACTGGATCTGGAAGCCCCTATTATAGGAGATTTACTATACTGTTCTACGGTTGCACTCTAGGTTGAAATTGGCTGACAAGGTCTCTGCTTGGGTAGGATTTATTCCTACATATTAAATTATTTTTTTAATTAGTTCAATGCCTTGGTCATTCCTAAACCAAAGAAATGTGAAATAAATAAATATTGTTTGAGTTAGTTGTTCGGTTTATACAAAAATGTCTGCAGCCCCAAGTCCCTAAGTCCTCAAGCATTTCCATACATCTGCTTAGGCACCAAGGAGCCCAGACTTTCACAAATTAATTCCTATTGCTACCAGTCTCCTGGGCCTATGCTTACAGATTAACTTTTTTTCCCCCTTAGGAAAGCATGAAGTGCATGTACAATCTTGGACAGGAAGGCAGAAACTGAGTTTTTTCAGTCTTCCTGAAATCCTTTCCACATTCCTGGTTTGGTGAGTGTATAAGCATGGGAGAGGTCAATGGAGGATGTGTGCGCCTGGCAGATTGTGGGGAGGAGGTATTATTGCCCGTGCGTGTGCACACACAGACACACACAAACCCCAGATGGTAACTAGATGAAGAAAAGGAGCCAACAACACCAGGAGTTATTTTGGGAACAAAACTAGGAATCTGCATATGGCTAGATTTTTCATCCTAAATGTTGCTCTTGCATATGACAAGCTCCTTGGTGGGGTGGAAGTCAGTCCATTGATTAATTCAAATTAATTTCCTACAGTTTAATGCTTTAGAGGTGAGAGGAAAAAGGTTTGAGGTCCCTATCACAAAACTAAGATATTGCAAATGCTCCAGAGCAGGTCTCAAACCAAGAAATAATTACATCTTTCTTCTCTACCTGGAGACAGAATGACACTGAAATTATGTGCCAAACTCTGTGCCAGAAACTGGACATACAAAAGTAATGAAGACACAGTTGTTGATCTCAAGGAACTCACAGCCTAGAGAGGAAGACAGGCACATAAATAATAATTACAAGGCAGTGTAGTAAGTGGTTTACCAGATGCACACATTTGGTGCGCTAGGAGCACAGGGGAATGAGTCATGAAACATAGTGAGAAATATAGTAATGGTTCTTGCAGAATTTCATATCCTCGGAGTAAGGCTTAGCTGAATGCTTACATAATAAAATCTCATTGCTTTTATGCAAAACTTGGTCATGAAAAATTTACATAATTTTTATAACTGTTGCATAGCATGCATTGATTGCTTTATCTAGGCAGTGTGTTTCCTTTCTTCTGTGAACAGTAACACTTTGGACAGGGACATATTACATATTATTTTCCTACACTTTATATGTGTGTTCCTACTAGGGTTAGTCAATCATAATACTCTGCCACTGAGCCCCTGGGTTCTTCAAGTTGAAACTATGAAAAGATAATCAGTCCCTCTTAATGGAAGGACTTTAAATGCAAGCCTGGGGTCTGCCTATGAGCACATTTCAACTCCTGGAGAAAGCCCTGCTAAAATAAAGAAGGTTCACAAAAAGATGGAAATAAGAAAACAGCAAAACTAAAGGAGTTCACAATCTAGCTTCTCCTCAGCCCTGAGGCCAGCTGTGCTCTACACTCCCTGCCCTTTGATTATGGAGCCATCACACTTCCCTTTTTGCCTCAACTAATTGAAAAAGGGGTTCACTTTTGTATCTGAGATGGCAACAGAGTCAACAATAACATTTCTCCACAAATGAGTCTATTCCAACTCGGTATGATGTCAACCCATTCATCTACAAAGGAGTTCCGTTTCTACAGGTTTCAATTACCTGGTGTTAGTGAACTCTTCTCCAGAGTTCCTACTACCCTTAGCTTCCTGATATGCTAGGCTGCAGTCAACTACAGAGTCCTGGGTTAAGAATGGTTAGAATCCAATAGAAATAGAGAGGAATGCACTTTCTCATGTGTTCTAAGCAAACACAGAAATGTGGGCTAGAAACTGAGTATAACACCTTGTTCCAAAAGTGTACTGTAGCAATGGACCTTTCTATCTAGTTTCTTCCTCAGCTCCAGTATCTAACTCTTTATCACCCCAGTTCATTTTAAAAATTGCTTAAATATTGCTTCTTTCCATCTTTACCACTAATTTTCCAGCTCAGTCTTTCATTATTTTACTTCAGTATCCTTTCAAGTGATTCACCTTTCTCCATTCCTGTTCCTCTATTTAATCCATCTTCCCCATACCTGTCAGAGTGACTTGTTTGAAATACAAATATTATCCTGTTACTTTCATATTAATAACTGTGCAAGAGCACACATCACTACAGGAAGCCAGGTGTAGCAGACTGGCCACACTGTCTTAAGTCGTTGATCCATGGGCTGTCCCTGCCCACTTTGCTTTCCCTGCCTGCACATCCACGCTCTATCTCTTAAGCTTTCATGGCAGCTGTGCTGTTCTTTTTGCAGATATCTTTTCAATGTATTTTCTTTACCTGGAATACTCTTTGCCAGGTTAAAAAAAAAATTAGGGGGACTAAGCATAGAAAGTTTTGGGATTTCCCCAAGTAAAATTTAGAATTTAATAATATGGAAATATAAAACTAGTCCAGTAATTGTGCTGGCTTCACCTTAATGACTCTTTGTCACTCCTTTCTGTCCCCTGTCATTAGAGCAAACATCCAAAGGAAGTTTTATAACATCTGGGGTGTATTGTGGTCTGGGTCGAATGGTAAAATAAGAACTCCCAGTGAATTCTCAAACACTAAGTAGATGGGACTTTTGAAGTCACAACATGCAATTGTTCATGCCTTGCCCTTTCTCTTTGTAATAGACCCACATGTCTTCCCCTTATAATTCCTTTCAACTCATCCGGGAAAGGGAGGGAGAAACAGCCCATGTGTGGAGGCTTTCTGATAATGCCATTGCCTGCCTAGGAGGATAGCTTGATTTTTTTTCCCCAAGCAATTACTTAAATGGTGTTTTGGCCCCTTTTTCTCTGAAGCAGGACATAACCTTTATTGACATTGTGGCTGCTGCCACATCTGTTACAATGACAGGGAGAAGGAGCTGGCCCGATCCTTATGATGGATTTGGCGTTGTCAAACCTTCAGCACAATTTGTCATGGGGCAAAAGGAAGCCTGTTGCTAGTGGAAGGATTCCCAATCCTTGAATTATGGAGGGAAGAAGAGGACTGTACCCCTCCTCCTAACCCCAGAGTCCCAGTGTCACCTGTGAAGTGAGCCAAAGAGAGATTCAAATGCCATTTCTGGAAGAGCATCTCACTGTTGCCAGTTGTTGAGCAGAGGAACTGAGAGCAACTCACAATGTCCTGGGAAGGAAAAGTCCCTGGACCTCTGTAGGAGCCCAGTAAGTCTGTCTCTGAGAAACAGATAAACACAAAAGAAAATGAGGACAAAACCTGGTCAAGATCTACTGAACAGAGAGAGCCATGGAGAGAATCCACATTAGCCCATGAACAACATGTTGCAGGGTTTGTGCTGGATGCAAGTTCACTGAGGGCATTAGGAGGGTGAGCTCTGTGCACCATAGACTCGGGATGGCCTGGCACAGTATCCTCAGAGGGAATGCTTTACGATTTAGTGGTCTTAACCAGACTTGGCATTCAGAGGAGAGGCTGTAGTTACAGACCATACTGAACCGAGGTCCTCTGGAGGTAATAAAACACTGAGGAGATGCTATCTCATGGATTTGGAGCATGTCATTCCCTTGAAAGTCAAGGAGACAGCTGATTTAAAGTTTCCAGCTAGGTCACAGAAAAGTCAGTGGCTGCTGCTTCCAGCTGAGTTCAGAGTTTGAATATTTATGGTGTCAATCTGAAATCCAGATAACCACAAATAATATAAATCCATTAACTCCCTCTCCATGAGAAAAGCTTTTTGGCTGCAAGTGCCTTGATTGCTAGGTTACAGCAGGAGTAAGGCATGCATTTCTTGCTTTGGGTCTTTCTTTTTTGTTTTCTTCTATTTCTCTCTCTCTTTCCCCATACTGCCTACCCCTTGTGACTATACTCAGTTGTGCCAAGGTGTTCTTAAGCTGATTGAGAAAACTTCTTAGGAAAATTAGGCAGAAGCAGTAATGCTTGAAATGTCTGACCTCTTCTGTGTTCAGCACTGATTGTGGATAATGTACCTGAGAACAAGAGTGCTGGATTATTCAGTGTCTCCCATTTACTTGGAGAATGTATGCTATCCACATCACTGGATTATTGCACCAGAAATCCCCTGGCTTTCAGGTTTCCTTTGTAAGTAAAGGTTTTGCCCATCCAATAACAAGTATATCTTCTGTGTTCTCTGGGACCCTAGAAGGCAGTAAGTAGAGTGTCCAGTGATGTGATTAGAAAAAAACAGAAACAACCAGTGTGGCCCCTGTACATGAGATGTGGCCTTTTACATGTGTGAGTCTATGGGAACAGTCTAATGAGGAAGAGATTACTATCATTTTTTGGGGGGTGTGGGGGATGGTGGTGAGGAAACTGACTTAGTAGTCAGTCGTGTGTCACATGACCATATTAAGAAGGGTCTGAAGCTCTTTCCATGGAGTGTCAGGAGAACTGACTTCAGAGTGAAGAACTTATTCAGGAAAAATAATATGTGGACTGGACAGAGCAGGGTCTCACAATGACACCAAAACTCTGATGGCATGATGGGGTGGCTGGGAGCTCCATGCAGTATGCAACTGGTTGGGCCTTCCTTGACCACCCCTCTTGGTGTTAAAATTATCATTGTGATCTTGAAGACAGCTGGTAAAACACAACAAGCAATCTTCTACTCCAGTCTCCCTCTTCATCACCATAATAATACCGTAGCCCCATGTTAGATTCCTGAGTGTGAATAGCAAAAGGAAAATTACAGCCTCAGACAAAATAATGCAGACCTGCATGAAACTTCTAAATAATTATGAAAATAGTATAGAGTCAAACAAGAAAGTATGTGCACAAATATTTTGACATATCATGAAAAGCCACTCAGAAACACTGTTTCTCAAGATTTAACTTAGAGCATCAGTTCTCAACATATTGGAATCACACACTGAAAGTTTAAAACAAAGTATTTCTAGGTCTCAGTCCCAGACACCGTTATTCATCTTAGCTAGAATAATACCTGGGGCAGCAGAATTTTATAAAATACCCCAGGTGATCTTAATATGCACATGGATTGAGGATCACTAGTTTATAGATTCTGAATTACTGTGTTCAAGATCTCAGGCTTTTCAAAGAGTTCTATGCTTACTAAGAAGTAACACTTGCATGGCAAATATTTTCTGGGCATTGTTTAATTTATCCCTCATAATAATTCCATGAGAAATTATTTTATTATCCCCATTTAGAGACAAGAAATCTGAGACTCAAAAAACATGAACTCACTTGTCCAGATTCAAGGGTTGGTTAGTGGCAGACTGGGATTTCAACACAGAATGATCAAGATTGGCTCTGTGTCAGTCATCACATAGTAATGTTTCCATGAGGCCCAGGAGGTCACTCATTTAGAAATTTTAATCTTTAATTTCTCAGCTTTTTTAAAGATTTATTTATACATAAAAGAACTGGGGTGTAGGCTGGAGGTGCAGGGTGGTGAAACCTCCAGAAGAGGTATCTTTAGTGAATCCACCAGATATAGAGTGGGGAAAGGAAAAGGCAAATCTGCTGAAATGCACTGCTAAGAGGAGCAGTGGGTGAGACAGGAGAGGTCTGCTGCGCCATATGTGGGTTAGCTCCCTGGCTGGGGACTGAACTCAGGCTGCAACGGTGATAGTCCTGAGATTTAATCCCTAGGGTGCCAGGGAGTTATCTCTTAAAATATTAAAAGTAGATCTAGGGCCTCCCTGGTGGCGCAGTGGGTTAAGCAACGCACTATGAAGCAAACCACAGCCACTGCAGCATGAGTTCGATCCCTGTTGCCGGCCAGGTGGGGGACCCACATGGTGCAGCAGACCTCTCCTGCTGTGCCTGCTGCTGCCCTCAGCAGTGTGTTTCTGTTGATCTGCCTGTTCTGCTCCCCACTCTCTGTGGTGAATCCTCTCACCTCCCACACCTCTGGCCTGTACCCCAGTGCTTGTATGCATAAATAAATAAATCTTTAAAAAAAAATTAAAAAAAAATAAAAGTAGATCTACTGCATGATCCAGAAATCCTGCTACTAAGTTATCTATCCAAAGAATGCAAAAATGCTTATCTCCTAAATTCACTGCAGTGCTATTTATAATTGACAAGTTATGGACACAACCTGAGTGTCCATAGACAGGTAAGTGATTAAGAAGATGCAGAATATATACAACAATGGAATACTACTCAGCCACAGAAAAGAGGAAATCTTACCATTTTTAACTACATGGATGGAACTGGAGCAGATTATGCTAAGTAAAGTAAATCAGAAGGAGAAAGACAAATACAGGATGATTCCATTCATATGTGGAATAGACAGAAATGGAACAAAAGAATAGATAAAACTAAACCAAAACAAATACTGGAAACACAACTGCAGAACTGAGGCTACCAGAGGAGGAGGGAGAGAGGTGAATATCCAAGAAGGGAGAGTTCCCAATGAACTACGATGGAGGAGTACGGGCGTTGGGGAGTTGGTATAGTATCTTTTATCTGAAGCGATATGATCCTATTCTTCTATATCATATACAGTACTGTAAACCCAAGTTACCTCAAGAAAGAAAAATGTAATAAAAATAAATAAAATTTTTAATTTTAGGGTCTATTAAAGTGCACAGAGGGAGTCCGGCTCTTGAGTTTCTATGTTTCCATTCAGGAGACATTTCTGTTGACTTTGGTACAAAGGGGAACAGTGAAAGTGATTAAAACAGACTACTATTTATCTCTTAGTCCCAGGGTATACATTTTTTTTTTCTTGTGCTAACACTTTATTATTTTTTTTTACAGGGTATACATTTTTAAAATTTAGAATCTGCTTACACAATCCTAGTGTAAGCAGGATTTTTTAAATTTTTCTTTTCTTTTTTTTAACAAAAGTAAACTGTGGAGTTAAAGCAGATTTGGTTTTAGTGATATGTTACTTCCTGCTTTTCAGACCAGGAGACCTTTTAAAAGCTTATTTAAAATCTCAAGTTGCTTCTCAAGCAGTTGGCATGTCTTACAAAATCACATTTAGATGAGTCCAGGCCAAATAAATCAGAAAAGTATCAATTACATAACCTTCCCCAAAAAATCCTCTCATAAGAATGGAAAGGAACAGTCTCTGGAATTTGCCTTGTTTTGCAAGGCTTTTATGCCTAAAAAAAGTGTCTAAAATATTTTTCAAACCCTAAATAGTTTTATACACCTCATTCATTGATAACAATAATGAAGGACTATAAAAATATGTCATCTTTTCTTTTCTTCCCCACAAGAAAGTATCATTCAAGAAAAGAAAAATCCCTCCAATCTATATGTCAGAGTTCTTACAAGAAGAAACAGTCTTCAAAAAAACCAATGCTTTAGAAACTTCCCAAGATCTATTTAATGACTACCAATGTGCCCAACTTGGAGTCAAGTACTTGGGTTGCCCTTAAGACACAGTTTTTTCTGATGTACCCTGTTGGGATAACTCATCTTCCACCTTCAGGGGGAGTTCCACCTGAGTTTCAGGGAACAATTCCCACCCAAGACACCTTTGGTACATTCACATAAAAACTGCTGGATCTATGGTGCCATTGTCAATATGATCAACCTCACTCTTGCTGACTATAGTTCAACTAAAAACAAGTGTATAGTTAGGGTTATCTTTACTCCAACCAGGATTCACATTACACTTTGCTCTATCCCATAGTCCTTCTAAGTCCTCTCCTCCAAATAGTGTGCAAGGACTATCCCTATTTGGATATTAAGGTACTGTGTCCCAGGAAACTTCTCAATCTAGATAAGTCTATCACTACCAACAGCAAATCCTGAAGTCTTGCCTATCTTGGAGCTACATCTGATACAGGGGCCTATGCAAGTGATGTACTATAGTGTAGATCAAGTTGTTCATAAAGGTTCCAGTGTCTAAATCACCAGTAGAGAACCCAGGGTAAGAGCCTATTTATAAAGGACAGACCATTGGACACAGAATAACACAGCACTGTCTTCTTCTCTATGGCACAATTTCATCCAGTTTCTGAACTAGTTCATTTGGCAACAAGATGACTCAACTTAGAAATAAGTGGTGCATCAATCACTCCAATAGTCCATGATCTACTGGTCAGGCCTAAAATCACACAAAATGTATTGACACAAGCCCCTTTGGGCTTATGTGGTGAAGAATGGGTGCTATGCTCTTCCTTCTAGGGCAGTATCATCATGTGAAAGAAGCATGGGTTGGAGGTTAGACAGGGAGTCTATCCAAAGGAGAAAAAAAAAAATAAGAAGGAAGGCCATTTATGCTTTTCTCTGTCTCATAAATCACTTGCTTCCATACTTGAAAACCTGAAGTCAAAATGCTCAGCCAGAATTGAGAGATGGTCACTTTGCCTTTGGCGGCATGGTACCAGTCATTTACAGAGCAGGTACCAACAGCCCTGCCGTCTGTGTGTCACGTCATCCATCATGCGAAACTAAACCAACAAGGCGTGAAGAGATGGTTGTGGGAACTCTTGTCAGAGAGGTCAGACCACTTCATCAAGAAGGCAGGGCAATGTTTAGGATAGCAGGCCAATGGGAAGGATTATTTGGGACAGCTCCGTAAGGGTCCTTTTCCGTAGACTAAAAAGAAATCTCAGAAGGCGGAAGCTCACCTTGACTTCTGGGCTTCAAACTCTGTCTGAGAAAGTACACCCACTATTGAAAATATACTACTGCTCTTTCTTCTTCCTTACTACTGGCCCATTTCTATTATTCCCCTTGTCAGCAACTGAAGTGACTACTTTGTCAAGCTGAGAAGGAGTACTACTTTAAAAGAGCATTCAAAGTTTAGAGAAGATGTACCTTGCAAAGCCGATTTACCATGTAAGCCAGTCCATGAGGCTATAGATGCACTGTCTGTAACATTTCATGGCATGTCCTCCAGGGAGGTACAACAAAAAGGGTATGGACATTGATGATACAATGTTGAAGTTTCACAGTTGGTAAGAACTCAAATACTACCCAATCCAACCTTTAAATCCCCCAACTTTATAGAGAGTGATAGGCTAAAATAATATGGTCAATACGTAGTAGGGAAAAAACTAGAACTACATTAGTGTGTTCTATCACAAGCATCTTTTGGTTTCAATGAGGCCAACATGAATACATTAAAATTCAAAATATATCCTGTTATAGGAAAACCTTTTTTTTTAAGTTAACATGCACTGGGCATTATGAAGAATTCATTCCTGGCATATGCTTAACTCAAAAATTATTTGTTGAATAAGATGATACAGGATGAATAAAACAGACACAGAAGGAATATAAAACTATCGCAACATTCTACTCAGAAAAAATTGGTCTGTAAATAAGGAGTTAACATTGATATAGGATGGCACTCTTAAATGCTTTGTTTCATCAACTTATTTAGTTACTGCTCTAACTTGCTAAACTTTAATCCCTATTTTACAGGTGAGGAAAGAGAATGATAAAGTATGAATAATAATTGCAAAATCATTTAGCCAATAAATAGGTTAGTATTTGGTCCAGGATGCCCTTTTCCCAGAATCAAGAAGTTATGTATTAAACTAAACCACATCCACTAATGTGTTACCTAAGGCTACATTTAAACTATTCTATAAATCCAATCAAGAAAACAAGAGAATTATAACTATATAAGCAAGCTGTGCCTTATTCAACTATTTATAACCTGTTGTAAATAGTTTTATCTTACATCCAGATTGGCTAATAGGAAGTCTACAAAAATAGGAGATTATGAATAAACATTTAATCAGATTGTCTCCAATGTTATGGAACAAAGTCACACAGACGATTTAATATCAGTAAAGAAAAAGTTAAAGTGAGGAAGAATCATCTAGATACTCTAGTTCAATGAAAAATTCCTTAGGATAGCACACTTCAAATATTCTCAAACTTTTATAACCCAAAACTTGTTGACCTCTACCATATATAGATCTACTTTGGTAGATTCTGGTCTCATGGATAGTCATTTTCTAGTCAGGGTTTCTCAAAGAAAAGGACAAATCCAATTACCCAAACACAAAAGGAGAGAGAGGGCCCAATGAACTATAGTGGCAGACTATGAGTGCCTGGGTGACAGGGGTGGTACAGTAACATACATCTTAACGGATGGGACCATATTTCTGAATCACATACAGTGTTGTAAACCATTGTTACCTTAAAACCAGAAAAAAATGCACTTAGATTTTAAAGTTTTAAACTCTACAGTGAGGTTAGAGTAAGTTGTCCATCTGGAAGCAGATCTTATCTCTTAAGGATAACTCCTCTTCAGCTATGGAGCTGTAGATATATGAAGCATACCTGAAATGACAGTGACATGTCCCAGTAGTGGAGAAAGAGCTCTCAATGGAAAAGAACACTTCTGTAATAGCAGCTTGGGTGGTCACTGAAAAAGTCACTACCCATTTCTATGCTTCTGTTTCTCCATTTTCATCATAGAAAGAAATAAATCAATGGTTTTTCCAGCTAAAATCTTCCCCTGTTTTGTATTCCATATAAAAACAATCTTATAACAAGTCCCATTACTTAACAATTTAAAAATAAAATTCGTCTGGTAAAAGTTGGGGACACATACTTGAAGTTCCATGATTCAACACTAATAGATAATTGTGAATCCCAAGCGGTAAATCAGTTAAACAATGTGTAACCCCAACATCAAATTGATTGGCATGCAATTTGGGACAGGCATATCTTATATAAAATAAGACATGACTGAACTCACCTCTAATCTCCTGAAATTGTTGTTTTTCTTTTTTCACAAGTCAAAACTTGTGAAAAAAGTTTTCCAACTCTGAGAGGTTTCCAAAAATCCACATGCTTCATGCCAGGACACTTTCACTCTTCAACTAATGGGTACCTTAGAGCACTGTAAGAACTCTCCTTGACCCAACTCTGTTCATTCTCAGGAAGGAGTGGTATCTCTTGCTACTAGATAAACTTTTCCTCACAGGATTTATGACCACCCACTCTGGGGCCTGCAGGTCAAGGCATAAATGAAAAAGAAGGTCTCCCCAGGAATTGCTAACAATTTAATGAGACAATCAGGATTTTGGCCCTGAGGTTAAATGCCTTTGAAGATTTCAGGTTTTTTTCTCAGGGAAAACTTTCTGGCTGTGGCTATGCCTCTCACTCCTACAGTAACCTAAATTCTAATCTCATTCTTCCTAATGAATCAAACATAACGACTCCTGGCACATCTTTCTCCCCTTTCTGGAGCCTCAGCTTTCCCATATTGGAAGAAAACTGGCTGCACTGAGAAACTGAGAGATGACTAAGAAAAACATAGGTAAAGTGAAGTTCCTTAATAAAGAGTTATTACAGGAATATTAAGTCCTATCATGGGTCACAGAGGAATTTACCCCAAACAGAGGTTCTTGGGGAATTGTTCAGGCTTAGCCCATGTGCTAATGTAGGGAGAGGGCTGAGCCTTCTGGTTGATATATTGTTTCACTGCTATCAAGCCAACAATGCACAGAATAAAGGGGCAAGACAACCTTCACTGAATTGATGACTCAGTGGTTCATCCAATACTTACATGTTGAGAGTGGAATGTTAAGTGGTTTTTAACAATTGCTACACATATAAGAGCATTTACATCATGGCTTTTTTTGTCTACCACCAAGTCTCTAGTAAATAAATGTACTGCACTGACTTATATGAGGGAAACTAGAACCCAAACGTCTCTCTACCTGGGAGTTCTAGGACAAAATCACAAAAGAACTGATCCTCAGAGAGAAAACAATGAGTTGAAAAGGAATAGCACCTCAGTTCAACTGTTCATGCATGTGCCTGGCATTTTCAGAGTTGCTTTGCTGGGACCAGATCCCTTAAAGCACTTAGAATTCCACAGCCCATCTGACCCAGTGCCACCCATAACAATTGATCATGGAGATGGCCCTGGTGAGGCATACTAATCACTCAGTGCTTAAATTAGCTTTTGCTAAGGGGAGAATCTGGAGAGAGAGACTTGTGCACACATTCACTAGGACTTACATATTTATGATAAATGATTCATATATCATGTAAATAAGTTCATGGATAGGATTAACATGAGCCAGAAAGATAAAGATTTTACCAGTCTTTCATGTTTTCCCCAATCTTCTCACCACTTATAATGTGACAGAATCAATATGTCTGATAGAAACACACTTCAGATCCTCAAACAATATAATTGAGTAAACATTTTATTAGCCTGCATTTTATTGACTTAACCCCCCCTTAACCCACATTTCTGTTCACTGACAGCACAGAAATAGCAGATGTTCAGAGCCCTACATCTGAAGTTTTGCAATATCTCAAAGTGTCTTTTGAATTTCTAAAGAAAGTATCTTGTGTTAAATTCACTTTGGGCTCTACATGTGTTTTATGGTCTATATAAAATGAGCAAACTATGGCTCACTGGCTGACTCCAGCCTGCCATCTGTTTTTGTAAATAATGTCCTGTTGAAGCACATGCACACCCATACATTTATATACTGTTGCTTTTGTTCTACAATCGTAGAGTTGAGTAGTTCTGATGAAGAATATGTGCATGCAAACCCTAAATTTTTGACCTCTTCTGGAATGCTCACCAATCCTTTATCTACATTAGTTTGAAAATTAGCTTTCTTGGCATGATCTGTCCTAATAATCCCCTTGCTCAGATCCTGAAAGCTGCTTGTGTATATTTCTTATATATTCAGTTATGTCATAATGGCAGCTGGAAATTAGCCATGGCCAGTGTAGTTACACTATCAAAAACACAAGGACTAGGGTCTCCCTGGTGGTGCAGTGGGTTAAGCAATGCACTACAAAGCAAACCACAGCCTCTGCAGCATGAGTTCGATCCCTGCCCCTGGCCAGGGAGGGGACCCAAATGGTGTAGCAGACCTCTCCTGCCGTACCCGCTGCTCCCCTCAGCAGTGTATTTCAGTTAATCTGCCTATTCTGTTCCCCACTCTGTCTCTGGTGAATCCTCTTACCTCCTGTGACTCTGGTCTGTACCCTAGATCTTGTATGCATAAATAAATAAATCTTTAAAAAAAACAAACACAAGAACTACAAGTCAGAATGTTATTTTAAGGTGAAATTAATGCTAGTGTTTGCTTTTTAGTTTCTCTCTATATATATATATTGATTTACAATTCCTTCAAATTAGTGTTTTTGTATTCTTTGGATAGATACCTAGGAACTGATGAATCAAATAGACCCACATTTAATATTTTGAGAAATTTCCATGCTGCTTTCTACAGGGGCTGGACCAGTCTGCAAACCCACCAACAGTATATAAGGGTTCCTTTTTCTCCACATCCTCATAAACACTTGTTTCTGGACTTTTGATATTGGTCAGTCTCACAGTATTGGTATGGGATAGTATCTCATTAAAATTTTGATTTTTTACTTCCCTGATGATGAGTGATGTATCACTTGAGCATCTTTTGTCATCTCTGCCTTTTGACATGTCTTCTTTGGTGTAGTCCATTATCTGACTGGGATATCTGTTTTCCTTTTGTTGAGCTATATGAGTTCTGTGTACCTCTTGAATACCAGCCCCTTGTCAGATGCAAATATTTTTTCCCATTTTTCAGCATGGTGTCTTTTTGTTTTAGTGATAGTTCCTTTGTTGTGCAAAACCTTTTTAGTTTGCAATAGTTGCAATTTTTATATTCCTTTTTGTTTCTCTTACTACAGAAGGTGAATCCACAAAAATGTCACTGATGCCTGAATTGTGGAGTGTTTACCAGTGCTTTTTTCTATGTACTTCACAGATCCAGGTTTTCCATCCAAGTCTTTAATATATTTTGATTTGATCTTTATGTATGGTGTGAGATAGTGGTCTAGTTTCATTCTTTTGTGTGTGGCTGTCCAGTTGTCCCACCATCATTTACCAAGGACGTTTTAATTTTATGTACCCTTGACTTCTTTGTCATAAGTTAACTGACTATATAATTATGGATTTATTTGCAGACTCTCTATTCTATTGCACTTTTTGTGTGTCTGTTTTGTTCCAGTACCAGACTTTTTTGATTATTATAACACTGTAGTATATTTTGAAGTCTGGCAGTATGATAACACCACACTCCCTACTTTTTGTCAAGATAACTTTGGTCATTCAGGGGTTTTGGTGTGGTTCTATATGAATTTCAATATTTTTTATTCTATTATTTTTTGAATGTCATCAGAACTTTTTTAGATATTGCAATGAATCTGTATGTTGCTTTGAGTAAAATAGTCATTTTAACAGTATTAATTCTTCTAATCTATGAGCAGGAAATATTTTTCCATTTTCTTGTGCCTTCTATTTCTTTTAACAGTATTTTAAAGTTCTCCTAGCTATTTCAAAATAGAAAAAAAAAGTCTAAACTCTCATAGGAAGAGTGCAATCACAAATAAATAAGCTCAGAAATAAAAGAGAAGTTAAAACAGATATCTCAGAAGTTCAGACGATCATTAAAGGTAACTATGAACATTGTATACTAATAAATTCAATAACCTTAGAAGAGATAGGCAAATTGTTAGAAATATACAGTAAATCAAGACTGAATCAGAAAGAAACACAGGAACACACATAGGAAGAAAACCGGAACACACCAATACAAGCAAAGAAATTGAAACAGTAATCAAAAGTCTTCCCAAAAACAAATGTTGAGTACCAGTTGCATTAGTGAGTTCTACCAAACTTTCAAAGATGAACTAATACCTATACTTTGAAAACTCTTAGTAAAAATTGAAATAGAGGGAATACTGCTAAAAAACATTTTATGGTAACAGCTTTACCCCAAAACTAAAACCAGACAAAGACACCATTAAAAAAGAAAACTACAATTCAAATTTCCTGATGAACATACATGCAAATATCCTCAAAAAATCTTAGCAAACTGAATCCAACAATGCATTAAAAGGATTATATACCATGATCAAGTAGAATTTATTCCAGGAACTCAAAAATGGTCTAACATTTAAACATCAATCAATGTAATACACAACATCAACAAAAGGAGAGATATAAATTATGACTTCATCAATAGATGCTGAGATAAAGATTTACCTCAATTAAAATTTTGATAAAATTCAACATCCAATTATGATGAAAACCATCAAAATATGAGGGTAAATGGAACATACCTCAACATAATAAAGGCCATCTATGACAAACCCACAGTTTACATCATTCTCAATGGTGAAAATCTAAGTATGTTTTCTTTAAGACAAGAATGTCCACTTTTAGCACTATTATTTTACATAATATTGGAAGACCTAGTGAGAAATTAGGCAAGTTAAAAATATAAAAGTAACCTAAATTGGGAAAGAATTAAAACTATCACTATTTGCAGAGAGCATGATAACATACATAGGAAATCCTAACGGTTCCACTAAAAAAACAAGTTGAAATGATAAATCACTACAGTAAAAAGGCAGGTTTCAAAATCAGTTTTAAAAAGTTGGTTGCAGAGCAAAAAGAAATCCACTGAATGGGAAAAAATATTTGCGCTCCATAAAACTGACAAGAGTATGATCACAAAGATACACAAAGAACTCATAAGACTCAAGAAAAATTAAGTGAAAAACCCAATCAAAAAATGGACAGAAAAACTTAAAAGACACTTCTCCAAAGAGGACATACACATGGCCAATAGGCACATGAGAAAATGTTCAACATCCCTCATAATCAGGGAAATGCAAATCAAGACCACAACGAGGTACCCCCTTACACCAGTAAGAATGGCACACATCAAAAAAGCCACCAACAACAAATGCTGGCGAGGATGTGGAGAAAAAGGAACCCTAGTACACTGCTGGTGGGAATGCAAACTAATCCAACCATTATGGAAGATCGTATGGAGGTTCTTCAGTCTACTGGAAATGGAACTACCATATGATCCGGCAATCCCACTCCTAGGAATCTACCCAAAGGACACAAAAACACTGATCCAAAAGAGCACCTGTACTCCTAGGTTTATTGCAGCACCTGGAAACAACCCAAATGCCCAAAAGTAGAGAACTGGATCAAGAAGATGTGTTACATATACACGACGGAATATTATTCAGCAATCAAAAATGAGAAACTAGGGCCATTTGTAGAAACATGGATGGAACTGGAAGGAATTATACTCAGTGAAACAAGTCAGAAGGCAAGAGAAGAATATCGGATGGCTTCACTATTAGGAGGAATATGAAAGAACAACAACAACAAAGTTCAATTAAGTCTCTATTGTGGTATATTTCAAAAATTGATAGAAACCATTATAAATACATATATATCTGAAAAGCTGAAGACTTAACTCTATTTCACTGAGTACCTACTGGATCCCATGAATTTTTAAGAAACTCAAGAATCATGCTTAATTGTATTGAAACAGTTAATGTTTAAAGAAACAAACAAAAAGGCATCATGTGTTAATTACAAATCCTGACTGCAAGAAAATCCAGAATGAATGTGGTTATTCCAAAAGGGAAATAAACTATGAGGCTAAAACAAATTATAAGTGAAACCCAATTATATAAATATATGTAGACTTTAAAGAAGATAACGAACTCCAACTCTGTGTATCCTGTCTTTCTCATGTTGCTTTTCCCTTTGTTTCAACTTTAATTTTCTTGCTCTTCACAAGCAAATATCTGCTTTCTTCTTCCACCAGTGGTAAACACAACTCCTGGTATATGTCTTTACATCTTACATTTTCATATTCAAGAAAGATTGCATCTTCTAAATCTGTAAATCCCAATTCAAACAATGTGGACAGAGGGTGGTCCATAAGTTGCTCTGTGGAAGGAAGAGAGAAGGTGGGCAATTCCCAGTGATGACAAACAGAATATGCATAATTTGTCTGTTCTCCATACTCGTAATTCTGGATGGCTTAGTTTGGCATAACTAGTACCAAGCCAATCTCCATACCTTTATTCAGTAGAATATTCACTCTGTGGACTCTAACATCCATTCTTGCCACTCATCTGTGTGTGACAGAAGGACATTCAACATGCACACTGATGAAATGAAAAGGTCTTTTAGGTAACGAGGTCAGAGACTTTGCCTTCAAGTTCTTACTCTACCACTTAGCCTCTTTAGGTATTTATTTCCTAATCTAGCAAAAGGGCCAAGGTAGGCTTCTAATGCAACTGTTACACTTCTACTAGATCCTGGCTTCACATAGAAAACAAGTGTAAATTATGGGAAAATACATAAAACAATAATTGTGAGATAATAGGGAGTAACAAAAGCAAATAGATACTGAGGATAAGATGCATTTTTGAAGGAGAAACCTATGTGGGTTGATTTTTGTTTTCACAGCCTTAGTCACATGACTGATCATAGGTAGGGCTTGCTAGGCAGTCAGAACCCAGTAGAAATCCAGCAGAAAACTGTGAGCTGAAGAACCAGAAATCAGAGTATAAGACAAGCCCCAGAGTGAGGGACCAATTCGGAAAAGAAAGACGCAAAGGGAGAAATCATCAAATTCTGTGTAAAAATTATTCTGAAATCAGTGACTTCATGCCAAAAATGGACTCAAAAAAGTGTGGCCAAAGACAAAATGTATCTGAACACAGACTGCAATGGTTATGGAAGACATAAAATTTGAACATGAGCCCAATCGATTGAGTTGCCAACTAAAACAAAAATTTCAACACTTTTGGAAGGAATATAGTAAAAACTAGAGTCTGTAACAGAAACCAGAGTCTATATAACATAACATTCACAATGGCTGGAATGCAATTCAAATTACTTGTTATACACAGAGCTACAAAAATATGACCTATCCTCAAGCAACATTACATATAACTGAGACCAAGTATGAGATAATGTATATATTTGAATTAGAAAATAATAAGAACTTTTAAAAGTAATCATTAGAAGTATCCTCAATAACATAGAGAAAATATGTTAACAATAAATTGAATAATGTAAGAACTCAGCAAAGAAACAGAAGCGGTATCTACTGAAATACACTCTCTTCTAATTACATCTACAGTGGACCTATATCTAAATAAGGTTATATTCGGAGATACTGGAATTCAGGATTTCAACATATGAATATTTTGAGGGACACAATTCAAGCTTCATAATTCTCTTTCTTCATCTTAAAAGATAGCAATGGCAGGTCAGTTCCCTCTCATGTTTGAAATCTCTTCTATCTCTTCCATCTTCTCTCTCTTACTAACTCTTCTGCCATCTTTCCTCTTCTACTTTTGAGAGCCCATGTGATTATGTTGAACTCACTGAGATAATCTCCCTTTATTGAATTTTTTAGTTTCATTGTAAAGACTTTACTTTTGCTATATAGCTTTGCATATTCACAGGTTCTAAGGGCGCAACATGGACATCTTGAGGAGAAAACTTTTCTGCCTATCCTTATCAGTATTCACTGTAATCCTTTTTCAGACCCATATTGGGGAAAAGAGGTATAATAATTTCGACCTGATTTAACGATAATCTTGCGGTATCAAGCGAGATTAGTAAACAATAATATAAACTGGTATTCACAGAAAACTTACTATCCTATTATGTGTGAAAGCACTTTTTAACAAAGTTATCAGTTAAATAGAAAAATATTTATTGAATGGATTAAATCCATGATTTGAATTTTTACTTCTTTACTATCATTCTTAATATTCTTTACTATCATTCTTATCTATCATTGATAAAATTTATGTCTCAATCTTGTTTTAGTGCAACTCTCTCAATTATAAAGCAGTAGGTTCAATGTGCCAAGAATAATACACTTCCTTGAGTTTCCAAATCTTTCTCCTTTCTCTCTATAATCCTGTTGTCAGAATTTGGAAATTCATGTTTATCCTTTGGATCATCATCAATTTCCAAAAACCCTAAATTAAATTCGACCTCCAAGCTGTATGACTGATTCTTGAGTTTATAAAAGGAGAAATGTTCATCTTCTTCTCCACTCTCATACACAGTACTTCCTACTAGTAAATAGCGCATATCCAGCTACTATTTATAAAATGAATCACTAAATGAATAATTAAATGAATTACAAATGAATAAGGTATTTCAGTATTAGGATCAGAAATCACCCTTGTGCCTCCCCCTAGCGCAGTTCTTAGTTGTTTTCTGATATCCTGGATCAATCTTTCCTATGAGGCACCTATTTCATACGTCTTGTCTTAGACAACTCCCGAAAATATCTCCCCTGGCCCAAAAATCTGTGTTTTCTGCCTGATCCATTCAATCCTGTCTCATTCTAACTTCTTGCATGACAAAGATATCTGTCAGAACCATCTTATACAGCCAGATTTCTGGGTCTGGATCATTCTATTCAAACATATTGAACTGCCTCACACTTCATCCTCAATTACCCCAGGATAACTTCAAAAAACAACAACAACCACAAACAGCATTTACACATTGCTATTCAGTGATGTCTTTGTTAGAGATCTTATTTATTTTTAACCTTTTCTTTAAGCATTTTAACTGCCTATATTACAGCCTATCATAACTTATTATTATAATTGTTCACTGAATAAATAAAGAAAATCACAGGATTTTCCCTAATATAAACACAATGAATATGTGTTAGAGACAGATGTAAGCTCTAGCTGTGCAGCTGCAACTCACACAGAACTACATGGGGTGGGGAGATGGCAGGGAGATCCAGTTTTAGGAAATGACTGACAAAACCACAAATAATCATTCCAGGGTAATCATGGTTCAGGGGCTGCTCCACACAATTGTTGGCGTGGCTGCCTATGAAGATGTGATTATAGGACAGCAAAGTCCATGCAGCTGGACTCACAATAGAGTAGAATTCTTTGCAGGAAACGGGTGAGCCACTGCCAGCTCCTAGGTCCAAGGTAAATGAGAACAGAAAGAAAAGATTTATTTTCTGTTTATGTTCTCATGTAAGAAGACTAATCACATTTCTATTGCTGTGGCTGAGAAAGAGAGTTAGACAGTTTAGATAAAAGTTCAGATCTCCGGTTCTTACATGCATTGCAATTAATAAATCTGGTAGAGAAATGGGGTGATCGCCACCTGGAACTCAAGAGTAAAAAATCCCCCAGTCTCAGTGTGCCTCATCATCAGAGCTCACCAGCTCCATCTTGAGCTAGGATTAATTTGGAATCTGAATAATCTATGAATAATCTAGGATTTTACACAAAAGGAAGGGATCCTTGACCTGGGAAGGGTAGCTGCCTTGTGAGTAGTCTGCTACAGCATTTTAGCATTTAGCCCATGGTTCCTTATTCAAGGGTCTTGAATTTAGGGAATTTTTTTCCCCTCAAAGTGTACTACCTTGTTCAATTGCATCAGAATTCTCAATTATTTCTGAAATGTCAAAGTTCAGATTCCTTCTCCACCCACTGAAACTGATTTCAGGTTGTAGGGCTTGTGATTTTGCATTTTAACAATTACTCCAGTGTTTCAAATACACACTAAAGTTTAAGAAGTTTGCCTGAAAAATATCCACAGAGGGGTTATGAATGACCCCAAAATTTCAGGTAAAATTTTATGCAATTGCCTAAGAGAAAGAACATAGCTTTCACGTGAATTTCAAAGTCTTTGTGGCTCCCAAATGTTTTAAAACATCAGATTATATACCCTTTTCTGAAGAGTGATCTGGCTTTTGATGACTCATACCAGGCTAACAACAACCTTTCCTTAAAGTATTAAAAATAAAAAACTATGAATTCTCAGAATTGCTTCTAGGTAAGAAAGTCACAAAGAAAAAATTCTTCCGACTTGCCTTTATCATTAACTCCCCTTATCTCCCTGATTTTATTGTTCTGCAGTTGGATAGGTTCAACTGCATTCCCAGGGTCAACTGCATTCTAAGTCTGCACCATCTTTACAAGAGTAGAAAAAATATAAGATCCCTCAGAATTACATCTGGAATAACTTTTGCTACCAATGGACCTACAATTTTAGAGCCAGATTTAAGCCTAATGTATCTCTAAATCAAAGTTACAATGTTTTCTGCCTACCTTCTTTTCCTCCTTCTATGTGGACTACTTATTCTGTAACACATATAATTCTTCTACCATAAAGCCAGCAGGCAATAAATGTTCACTTGCTTTATTTTCTTTCAATTAAATCTGGACTCCAAGTTCCTAGTCTTCTGAGACAGAAAGAAATCAAATTTCAGCTATCACTGTATTCCTTTAAATACCCTAGGCTGTGCAAAGGCCCTGGGTGTCTTACATAGAAGAGAAAATTAGACAAGGCCCCTCCTATTGGTGGGCAACTCTGATTAGCACTGAGTTAATCACTGGTCTGCCCTCTTGGTCACATTGACTTTAGTACTGTACTTCTTCCATGTCAACTGGAGAACAGGAAACTTCCTCGAAGCTGGGAATTCTGGTGCCCTAGATCCAGCTTCTCCATATGAATCATGTGCAGCCTGTAGGTTCTATCACCTCCCAATGTTACCGCAATATCACAGGTCAAGATTCTCATAATTTTTCTAATGCTAGGCCTCTATTTGCCCCTTCCCTTGATTTGAGTTGTTTTTTGTTTTTGTTTTTGTTTTTGCCCTCTATCTCTTTCTATTACTTTTTGCTTTGGTCTGAATGCTTATGCCTGCCTCAAAATTTATATATTAAAACTCTAACCCCTAAGGAGACAGATAAGAAGTAGACACATTGGAGAGTGATTAGGTCATAAGGGCAGAGAAGGCATGAACAAGACTGGTACCTTTATAAAAAAAGACAAGAGCTCCCTTGTGCCTTCTGCCATGTGGGGTTACAGTGAAAAGATGGCCATCTATAAACTAGCAATGGACTCTCAACAGATACTAAATCTGCTGACACCTTGATCTTGGACTTTCCAGCCACCAGAATTGTGAGAAATAAATTCCTGTTGTTTAGAAGCCAAATCGTCTATGGTGTTTTGTTACAATACCCCAAATGATCAAGATAGTTTTCGTTCTTACCTTCCTAACTTTCATTTCCTCTACATGTTATTGCCTAACTCTTACAGATAGGATAACCCCTATAAGGGGTCAAATTAAAAATAAAGCAAAATAAGAAAAGTGATTATTATAGGCAACTTTGCTCTTGACTTGCTATAAAATATACCTGACTCAAGGAGAACAGATTCTGAAAACTTTCTATAAATAGGGAGGATAAAAAAGAACAGGAGAAATAAAGCATGAACTAAAATCTTTTTAAAACGTGTTCTCTTAACCCTGTCTCGATCCCAGAACTCTGTTCTTCTAGCGTCGTCTTCTACTGTCCAATTTGCTAAGGAAGACCTATTCTTTTGACTTTGTTTACTCTGGAGTCTAAAAACAACTGCTATAATTATAGATTATGCATACTTTAAGCAATCACCCAGAACATGAATCTGCCCTCCAGGTTTGAGTATTGCCAACAATAGATTTTGTGTACTTTGCTGGCAGACATCTCTATGGTTCTCCTATATTTCCGCACATCTTACAAAGAAAAGCACTCGTTATCTTTGTTCTGGATTATCAATTCAAAGAAGGATTATATAGAAAGAAATCTTACAAAATCAAGGTAGTGTCTTCATCTGGAACAAACAGTTTGACTTAGGATGCAGTATAATAAAGATGAGGTCTGCTGGAACAAAGGATCAGTTTCTTTACTACCTTGTAGATAGAGATATAGCCTTCCTCTAGAGTAATGGGTAAGCATGCTTAGGTCCCTGATCTCCAAACTTCTCTCCTGTTACCAATTCTCTGTATGTGCAGATCATGCCTGACTCTCTTCACTTCCCTGTGGTAACTGGACAACAGGGAACTGAGTACAAAAGTCAAAACTTAGATTACTATTGCTATGAGATATAGCAGTATATCTCTGACCCAGGTATCGCCTATCCTCTGTAAGCATTCTTTACACTAGGTTAATTTGTTAACATGTAGGGTAAAATCTTTGACCTGGACCATTCTTGGCACTCCTGTGCCCTGACTGCTGAATGCTGAATGACTGCTGAACACCACCCCTCAATCCATTTGCAATATTTACCCCAAACAAGTCTGACTTTGCCAAATTCCTTACACACAGTATGGAATCTGCCAACATTCTCTTTAAGGGTCAGGGCCAGGCTCCCACAAACGCCTTCCCGAAGCCATGGAGCAAACTCTTCTCAAATTCTCTCATCCTTTCAAGACCTTAATGCTGAGGATCCAGAATATAACATGACTCGACCTAACTGCATTTTGAAAAAAGTTTCAATCAATGTTAAATGTATAAAATAGTAATTATGCATTTTTCAATACCTATTATGTATTATAGAATGCAGAATTCTTTATAAATTGTATATTTTATTCATCTTTGGGGATGAATAGATACATTAGGATGGGACCATTAAAAGGGTATTTTTTTAATAAACTATTTTCTATACCCAAATTCTACCCTCCCCTTTGATATTTTCCTGTTTATCTCTAGGTTCTCCTTCACCTCTCTTCAAATTTTATGATCTGAATAGGTCATTGATCATAACAGCTCTGTTCCTGCTCATGCACAAGACTCTAACTACCCTATGAAAGGAATCATAACTATATTCTATGGCTCAGGGCACTTCTCAGACTGTGGCTTCTTTTCCTCTTTCCAGTTGAAATACTTAAAGTGTGGCCCACAGGCTCTCACCCCTCAGTCTCTTGGATACCAATCCTATAACATATGTGTGTATATACAAACATGCATAGATATATGCATATATAAATTTTATATTTACATATATACATCATACAAAAGTGCACACTGATATGTGTATATAGTTTAAATAATAATAAAAAGCGTGTACTCAAAACCAAGCTCCAAAATAGAATATTACCAATGTATGAATGGTTACCTGTATAATTCTATCCAATTCCACTCCTATCATATTTGGTATCTCTGCCTTGCTATTATAGTTCATAGTTTTACTTCGTCAGTTTCTATATATTCCTAAATAACATATGGTTTTAGCTTTCATGATTTGGAGTTTATATGGATAAAATCCTTTGCGTTATTCTGTGACTTTGTTCTGTCAATGTTTATGGCAATAATTATTACTATTGTTGTATATTTGGCTGTATTTTACTCATCTTATTTGCTAGACTCTTATGTTCTCTCCAGCTAGTTTGGGCCATTGATTCTATTGCCTTTTTTGCCTGGCTTTGGACCCATAGATTCACACACTACCCTCAGCATTATGCTCTGTAATCTGAGGGTAATCCTATCTTCTTCCTCCTATCTAGTCCAGATCACCAGGATATTCTACCCAAAACCGCTATCTTCCTCTGAGAGTCACAAAGGACCTTGGATATTTTCCCATTGTGGCTGCTCTCTGTAGCATCCACACATGATGATAGAGGGTATAGAAGCTGCTTATAATTCCTTCAACTCCTTTTCCCTTCACCTCACTGCAGGATGCACAAATTAGAGATAGTCTAGCTCTATATCATAGCAAAGCCACTCATCAAGAACTAGCTAAGCTCAGCCCAACACCCTAAGTAAGTCCAAGTAAAAAAAAAAAAAAAGCAGATGATGGAGTCAATGTAAAAAATGGAAAAGACTCAGTCAGAGTGAAAAAGAGTAAAACTATTCTATAAAACTTACTACAAAAATGTATACCGATATTGAATTTGGTTGGGGAGTGAACTAACTGTGAGGAGAACACCTCATATTCTCATATGTAATATCATTTCCCTGTCTGATCCTGAGACTCTCTCACTCCCTTTTCCTATTCACATCCCAAACACAGAGTAGGTGGATTATTTAGTACGATGCCATTAGATTCCATACACCTAAACTATGTATTCTCAGTCATCCTTCTTCTACTTCTTCTGTTGAACTTACTGGATTTGGTCTGATCAGACTGCACTGGTTTTTCATGCAGGCAAACAATGGTGCAGTTAGGCTAGGAAATCAGAGCTATAGAGAGGCTTTGGGATGTGTATAAGAGTGGGGAATCGTCCATCATTAAATTGGATAAGATCAACACCAACAATTTTGCTGACTTTTGATAACATATGTGGGATTAGATTAAAAGACTTCAAACTAGCAGAAGCCTGAGTCATTTTGTCTCTACTACAATATTTAGGCTGGAACGCTGATTCTGAATTCCTACTTAAGTGTCAAGTCTGACCTTTACTCAGCTTAAGTTTATAAATTTATGGAAGCCAACTATGTCTACTACTGAAGTTAGACCTAGAAAACATATCATTTAGTATTAAGGCTATTTTTGAGCATTAAGAAAAAAATTCCAAAGTGAGAAGACAGCAGTTCTCAGGGCTTCTTCTATCTTCCTCAGACTCTTGTGACCAGAAGCAAAAATTATAACAGGATCAGAGAGAAAAGATGAAAGAAGAAAGAAGGAAGGAGACAGAATAACAAACAAAAGAGAGAAAGAAGTCTAAGAGTAGCAAGATGGATGAGGAGTCACATGAATAAGGATGACAAGTCCATCTTTTTCTATAAGAGGCAGCATGATGGAAAGTGTAGGTCAGAAGGTCCCTCGTCCCTTGGTGTGCAACTTCACTTCTTTGACTTTAATTTTCATAAAAGTAAAATGAGATGATGTGCTCTGACATGTCAGAACTTTCTGAGAGTCAATAAATTTTTGAAAGTTATTTTTCTACCAAATACTTATATTTGAAAGTATTTTACGTATATATTTCTTATATTGAAGTAACATTAGCTTACAATGCTGTTTGTATTGTAGAGAATCACACCCTTTAGGTAACAACACCACACCACAACATTACCCAAGCACTCCCAATTGCTCCTTCCCTTCTTTGTTCTCAATCCTTTTCCAACCACTTCCGTTCTGGTAACCTCAGTTCTACAGTCAGGTTTCTAGGTTTTGTTATTAGTTTGAATTTGATTATTTTATTTCTATATATTCTACATACAAGTGACAAGTATTTGTTTTTTCTGAGTTATTTTCCTCACCATAATTACCTCTAGTTCTATCCATGTTGCAGATATCAAGAGTATACTTTTAATAGCTGATGAATATTCCATTGTGTATTTATTCCACATCTTCCTGATTGACTCATCTGTTTGAGGACATTTAGCTTGTTTCCATAACTTGGCTATTGTAAATAGTGCAACAATGAACATAGGAGTACATATTTCCTTTCAAATTAGTGATTTTGTATTCTTCAAGTTGGTATATTGAGCAGAATTGCTAGATATGGTAGATCCACTTTTAATATTTTGAGCTTTACATAGCTTTTATCTCTATTGATTTTTTTAAGATTTATTTTATGCATACAAGAGCAGGGGCACAGGCCAGAGTTGCGGGAGGTGAGAGGATTCACCAGAGACAGAGTGGGGAGCAGAACAGGCAGATGAACTGAAATACACTGTTGAGGGGAGCAGTGGGTACACTATTGAGGGGAGCAGTGGGGAAGGCAGGAGAGGGCTGCTGTGCCATGTGGGTCCCCTCCCGGTGGGGGATCTAACTCATGCTTTTGTGCCAAAGATGCTTCACAGTGGGGTGCTCAACCTACTGCCACCAGGGAGGCCCTCTACTGATTTTTTAATCCTACAATTCCATTGTTAGCTATTTAAAGCTTTAATTTCAATCTTATGTTCATTTCACTTCTATTTTCTCCAGATTATCATTTCCTTTTCTGAATTTTCTAATATATCCTTGATCTTTTCATATTTATTCCATTTCTTTATCAAGGCAATTTTGAACAGAGACTGATAGGAAGAAGAAATCTTCCATGACTTTTGTTTGGATTCTGAATATTTATTCTCTCTCTGTGGTGTAGTATCCACCTGTGGACTCAGGTTGCTGTCTGTTGATTTTATTTTTTTTAACTCCCCATTATTTGCTTTCTGAATATTAAGGGTGCAGAGCTTTCACTTTTCCAGTAGACAGAGCTGTATGTCAGGGAGACCTAATCTGTAGCTGGGTCTCCATGGGTGTGAGTGGTTCCTGAGGGGTCTGTCACTGGTGAAAGTGGTGAGCATGGTTGTGGCACAAGACAGTGTTACCACGTCTAGCCCTGCCCTCTGGGTTTCAGACCCAGGTGTCTGTCAGATCTGGTGGTAAGCTTCTAATATTGACTACCTATATCACTTGGTGTAAAGCACTGTGCATATGCACACCTGTGAGAGACTATTGCACAGTGACTAAGAGCAATGGTTAAAAATAGAAATTTTAAAGTAAATCACACTTGTATTCAAGTCCCAGCTTCAGTTCTTTTGTAGCCTTCTGCAAGATACTTAACCTTGCAAGGATTCAGTTTACTGATAAGTAACATGAGGGAAAAAAATGTCACAAGTAATCAAATTAGGTTACTGGTTATACTGAATGAATACGACGTGTTTTGACCATAAACTACACCCTCAAAACATGTTAGCTATAACTATTAGCTATCATTAGATTCTTCTTCATATATAAAAAAAAAGGAGACTCAAAATTCAGGGTCCAATAGGAATTATATTTTCTTACGAGGTCACAGTCTTAATTGTTCTCAGACATTTTTTCTTCAAACAAATTACTAGCTATTTTCATCAACAGGGTTGGTTCCTTGATTATAGTTAAATCAGATCCTCTTCTCCTTTAGTCTCTTCTCTCAGACAGAGTTTATCAAATCTAGTTTTCTTCACAGGGCTCACTAGTTGCATTTACTGTTAGATTCAGTCAGGTTTTTTTGTTTTTTTTGTCTTGCAGTATTTTTTTTTAATTTTTTTTATTAATATAAAATATTTTAAAATTTACATATACTTGCCATTAATTGTAATCCCCATGTATTCCCCATCACCATCTCACCAGTGCACCATCACCTCAGTCCCTGGTGCTCCCATCTTCCCTCAACCCTCCCCCGTCCCTTCCCACCAGGTGTCCCCAATCTGTCCTTGTCTCCTCATTTTTGGTTTCTGTGTCTTTATTGCTGTTATTGTTATTATTATTGTTCTTTGCTAATCTGAGTGGGGACTGAGATCCAGAGGATATAGTGGTCAGGTAGCTCAAAAACTTTAGACAATCATGGTTCTTAACTAGGTGAATAGTTTCTACTCACAGGGAAATAAACCAAAAGTCAGACTAGGAGTTGTTCATACTTTAATATAAAAAATATCTGCCAATGTCCCCACGATAGGCCATTTCATGATGATAATAAAAAATCTTGACTTACTGATTTGAAATTTTAAGATTTTAAATCAAAATAACCTTAATCATTTCCTCCTAAGGAGCAAGTTATAAGAATCACTTAAAAATCCTGTGTCTACAAACTCCCCAGTGTACAAGCTATTAGTCTATGTACAAAATTCTTACTTAGACAGTGTCTCAAGTTGCTAGCTAAGCACTTCATGGATTCTCTAGGAATTTTGCCATGCTGAATTTTGTTAAGAGATGTAGTTGAAATTTGACTTAATCAATTGCTCCAGTAATCTGGTTCCCTCTCACCTGTGAACAGAACTTATAGGTTGTTGTAGAAATGTCACTGGTGAATTCTAACACATAAAAATGGAATTTCCAGGCCAATTGTTCAATAACTAAAAATACCCAAATCATAATGAGATGGAAATACAGGTGAGAACTGGAATCCTGCTGAAAATATAAAGAAAATGGAAAAAGCATGCTTGAATTATTAACTAAATTAGAAAAGGTCAAATTCCAGAGTCAGATATTAGAGGTCAAGTGAAAACTTTAGATGGAAAAGTATCAACCCTATTCCCACATAATAACATATAATTCATCACTATAAAACAAGAAACAAAAGACAGGAATAAGACATTATCATCCCCAGTTGCTCTGAATAACCTAGTAAGCACTGGAGTAATTTATTCCTGCAGGGATATATTAGGTGGTCTAGTCAGTACTAGCTTGGGGATTTTTACATATGAGAGACTTTACATATGAGAAAAGTGGAATAAAAAATTGACTGAAACTATAAATGAACAAATGTAAGCATGCAATAATTTCTCTGTAAAGAAAGAGAAAATCCAATTATTCCATATTTTTTAAATAGAGTGGAGTTAAGGATTATTGGAAACTAATACATCTCCCAAGATCCTCAGGATCTCCTCTAGTGAAATGAATGCCTACTCCTAGCTCACAACTACCATCAGTGTGATGCTCCATTTTGAAGTCTTACAAGGGTATGATTTTTCTTCTGCCTGGGTAGGTCAATTTTACAGGGAACACTATGCCTTAGTGCATATTCCCTAAGGACATTCCCTTCAGTAATACATCCAGACTTCTTCTCAGTTCTACACTTGCTCCTTCCAAATGGCAGAGAATCGATTTTCTGATTGGTGAAGGAGAGTCTGGTACCCATTTGCCTGGATCTTCAAATGAGTGAAGTTAATATAATAAAAACTGCAACCATCTGTGTCCTATTTCTCTAGATATTTATTTTTCCATGCTTCTCCTGTTTGACAACTGCAAAGCAGTTACCTCAGTTACAGTTGTCTGATTGTTAAGGTCTGTCCTGTAAGTCCCATCACCATAAAGACTGGCCTTAAAGTCTGTAGAAAGAGTAATTAATAAGGAAGTTTTCCCACCATAGCAGTATCAATAATAAAATTATTATTTACATTGCTATTGATACTTCTATCTTTCTACTATTGACATGTTAATTGGAGAAAAACCCTCTTTAGAGAGACCATTGACAGAAATGATTACACAGAACTACTGGTGTGTTCATAAAATGAAAAAGATATGAAAATTTAGTCAACACAGATATATTTATCTCATTTTTCTGATACTTCCAGTATATACTGTTGATCCAGTTCCCCATTTTAATAAAATTTATAAAAATTTATTTTTATACATATATATAGATATAGATATAGATAATCACTGTTCATTTTTGTACAATGTTTGCTTTCTCTTCTCAGGTATAATCCCCATAGAATTCCCAACACTAGTTAATGTGTGCACCACCACCATAGTCCTTTATGCTCTTCCCTTCCTTGTTTTGATCCCTCTCCCTCCTCCATCCCTGCAGAATGTCTGATTAATAGTTGCATGTTAGATCTTTGAAAACTGACATAAAAGAAAATACATATGTAGTGGGAGACTTCAACACACCGCTCTCACCAAGGGACAGATCAACGAGACAAAAAATAAACAA
>JAGFMF010011405.1:1200883-1235602 GCA_019455555.1 Galemys pyrenaicus | reverse complement strand
TCCCCTAGGAGGAATATAAGGGAACCAAATAAGGATCAAGGAAAGGAATAAGAACAATAATAATAATAACAATAAAGACACAAAAACAAAAAATGAAAATACAAGGACAAATTGGGGACACTTGGTGGGGAAGATGGGGAGAGTTGAGGGCAGATGGGTACGCAGGGGACTGAGGTGATGGTGCACTGGTGAAATGGTGATGGGGAATACATGGGGATTACAACTGATATCAAATATATATAAAGAAAAAAATCTTAGAGATGAAAAATTAAAAAAATAAACAAATACATTGATCTTTAAAAAAAAATTTAAAAAGAAAAGGAACTTGCAGCTTATAGAAAATACTTCTCAGATATTTGGTGAGATCAAAGAAGTGTATATATTAACATACCCCAGAGCATGTCATGTTCTTCAAGTAGAAAGACAGGGTGAGTAGTATTTCTTCATCTGAAAGATGAGATTGGTAATTTTCCACCTGCCCATAAATGGGAGTGTTGAAAGGGAAGTTCACTTAAGGAAAGTTCTCTGAGCTGTTTAGAAGACAGGAAGCTCATTAATATAGACATCACTTTGTTTTGTGATAAAACAACCGATTTCCAACTTCCCTGTAGGAGTAAGGTCTCATTTCCAAAATGCATGTTTTTTTAGAAAGTCAAAACTAAGAAGTAACATTCTGTCAATAATAATACTATATCTGCCTAAGCCAATGAGAGAAAATGATAGGGTAGGCATTGAATAATTCTGGAAAATGTGTGTATACATACAAACTCTTGCATTTGTCCTTGCCTACAATTTCACTTGTCTCCCATACTCATTATAAGAGATAAAATTGGGTTTATTTTGCTATCAAATTTTAAACATTAAAAAGACATATAAACCAACTCTTGGTTTTAGGAGGAAAAAGTAGCACTGCCCTGATATCTGTATGTCAGTGTTTGGAGGTAGTTTGGTTAATGGTTATGTAAAGATGCTCTTGATTCAAGTGCTAAGAGTTCAAACTTAACCACAGGTCCCTTTATCTTGTGCCTTGGAGTCTATGTTAAATAAATTCACTTACCTGTAAAGCACTTACTGTACCTAGAACATCTGAATCACTCACTGAGTAGTTTATGCTACATTTGCTGCCTTTTTAAAGGGATTTAGGAGTGAGGGCTGGCTCCTTAGAGCTGAGTACCAGCAGGTCAAGTGGAAAAGAGATTTTACCAAAATTTCCTTAAGAGTGATTAAGAATACAGACAAACCAAAAGACTAGGGATCATATGCAATATTATAAACCAATGTTAGCTCAATAGAACAAATAAAAATTTTAAAAGACTTGGGAATAAAGAGCTTTGATTTTTAGATGCTCTTCTCCACCTATTACTGAACATGAATTAAATAATTTGAAGACTGTAATTTCTCTTAAAGATGAGCATTTAACACAAAGACTAGAAAAGATCTTGCACTTCTCCAGTAATGATATACAGGTAAAGAAGGATAATGTCAATAAAGGCAATTGACCAAAGGAAGAATATATAAGCAACTCACATAGCCATGAAACAATTATAAAAATTAAAGCTCCCATTCTGCCCATTCCCCCTATGCGCAAGCAATGTCATTTTTACTAAGGGAAAGAAAACACAGATGAAAACCCTTTTAATTAGAAGGGTAGTTTTTGAGGCAATTTTTAGCACAAACATATTCCTTTACCTATGTAAGTAATGTTACAGGGCAACCCTAATATAAAATGGGTTTGCTTGATTGGGTTTTTACTTATTTGTATAATTTATTTAGGAGGGTCTTTCCCCCTAACAATAAGACAGGGAGTTTTAAATATCCCTCTCATTGCAACAACATTCACATGGGCCAGAGAAAGCTATGCAGAAATGTGCAATAGTGCTTTGAAACAGAAATGGAGACTGCATGGTCCATGGAAATGCTGTTGATGAAATCCATGTAGTCATGGCAGATGGTCAATAGGACAAAGCTGGAGCAATGGCTGACTGGAAGACTGAATATTTATCATACTTAACACCTCTGATGTAGGAACTGACCTGTCCAATATTGATGATTCGAGGTGACACACATAGGTGACCATTGAAGTTAATCAAAACTAGAACTTTGCAGAGACATGCTACCAAGCCTTTGTTTGTGGCTGAGTTGTTCACCAAAATCTAGTACAAAGATCTTGGATGGGTAAAGATGGAGGAACTTGGCTCATACAATGCTGGGAGCTGGAGATGGGTGATGAAGGGATTGACATAACCCTTAACTCAGCTGTAGGAAGTACAAAGGGAAGAAAGGATTAACCCAACCATTTAATCAGCTATAGGAATTTAAGCATTAACCCAACTATAGGAATTAAACATCTGTAGGCACCAATGTCTAGAACACAGGGGACAGGATCCCAGCCAGCCTGCTGTAAAGAGTGTCAGGAGTCACAGAGGGAGGTAAAGATATGGAGATTGAAGGCCACTGTAGAATCCAGGTTCCTTTCAAATTCTACATTGTTATCTAAAATCAACAGCAAACAAACCACTCCACAGAAAGGAGCCCCTCCTCACTTAGAGAAGACAATAAAAACCTAAGGCTGGTCCTTCCAAAAGGCAGCTCTTTCTGCCCACTTGTGTCTAAGCAGTGTCTTTATTCCTTCTCTCCTTTTTCCTAATACACCTGCTCTTTTGGATAAATAACATATCTGTCTCATGGAGAAACTCACCTGGGAAACTTAACTGCGTATTGCTGAAAGGAGAGTTCTGCTGAAACTTTTCCCAGAGTTAACCCAAGGACTCCAATCATCCCCAAAATGACTTCAGGTAACACTAGCACCTCATGACATTTATAAGTATATAAATGAAATGGCTATGCATTTCATTTCATATTGTTTCTATTTTACAGTGTGTGTGTATTTAGGGTTACCATAAATCATGTTTAATTTAAATATTATTAAAGAGAACTCAAACTGCTTGGAACTGATGATGATCACCATTGAAAGATTCATCAATGAGACTAGATAAAGTTGCCCATTGTAGGATAGTATCTGAACAGGGCTCAATCCTTGCAAAAGTATTAACCAGTGGCAAAAATTATTCCTTATAATAGTATAAAGGAATTCCTAACTTGGGGCCTTCCTGGTGGCACGAGGGTTAAAATTTCAGCACTGTCAAGCCACTGCCAGTCACTGCAGCATGAGTTTGATCCCCAGCCAGGGAGAGCTAACCATGCACAGCAGACCTCTCCTGTCTCACCCACTGTTCCCCTCAACAGTCTATTTAAGTTGATTGGTCAGTTCTGCTCCTCAGTCTATCTTTGGTGAATCCTCTCACCCCAGGACAAGCATCTCTGGCCTATGCCCCAGTTAGTCTATGCATAAATAAATAAATCTTTTTTTTTTTTTTTTTCAAAAAAGGAATTCATAACTTAAAGATAGGATTTTTCTAAATGTAAAAATTATTCTGTGTAATATATCTCTGTGGGAGAATCTATCTTATATAATAACATGTTCTTCATCACAGGAAGTGTTTAAATAGAAGCAGGATGGTAATTTATCAGACATGATGCTGAAGGGGTCATGTATAGGGAAGAATGTTCTCTCATTCACTGAGAAATATTTATTGAGTGCTAACTATGAAAATGGTAGATAGGATTCTTGTGGCATGCCAACTTCAATCAATTTGCAAAAGCATCCTAGGGCAATGATGAGAGACACCAACTCTATAGAAAAGACTGCTATAATAGATTAGTAATGCCTGTCACAGAATCAGGAGCTGAAAGAAATAGATTAAATCCCAGGTGGTTATATTTCTGACCTACCTGTTTCCAAGCACTGTTAGATACTGGGAATATAACAGTATATAACAGAGGGCTAGATCCTGCTTTCATCAAACCCATAAGAAAATAAACAGACTTCTGTGAATTTCTACCAACTGGTTTACTAAGATTACATGGGGAAGCCTTTGTTCGAGTAGCCTCCTACTAAGGTTATTGTTAGGGCTAATTTGACAGAAGAAAGTTTTCAAATCTGAAACAAATGAGCAAGAATATTTACTATAATTTAGAAATTTTCTATGGCCTTATCAGGATCTTTGCCATTCTCTTTCTGAATGTCAGTGAAGACCTTATTAGGTAAGGTCTAACAGTCAAAGTGTTACCACTAGATCCTGGAATATATTTCTGTTCTGTACTCTGTGGATCAGAAACAACTATCTCAAGGAGAGATATTTTGTTTTGTTTTCTGAAAAGAAAAACTGAAAGTGAAAGCCATGGGATAGGAAATAATAGCATCAAGTATCTGAGACAAAAGATTCTTCATTCATTCAAACGTTGATGAGAAAAAGTGCTGATGAGAACATGCCAACCAAAGACAGCAGTCTTGAGCAGGGATTTGGAGCCACCTGGCATGACAACATTGAGGAAAGTTGCAAAGAAACCACAGCCTGGGGAAGTGTGACACAGTGGGACCTGCTCATAGAATAGATTCCTCAAGATGTCAGAATAAGAGACCAGGTAAACCTGGAGAGGGTCATGGAAGATGTCTGGCACATTGACATGTTCCCTACGTTGTCAGTGAGACCTAGAAGTCTTCCTTTCTGGCCTTTCCCTTACCTGACTTTAGAGGTGGCTGGTAAGTCAATTCCTATGAAGTGAGATTCTTCCAGGAACAGCTTTCCAAGTAAACTGCCCATAAAAAAAGATCGTAAATCTATGAGACATCCTGTAGGAAATGCTCTAGAGTGGACTGTTATCTCACATGAATGATAGGATGCTAAATTAACAAAATTGGGCCAGGCATTGTATTTTCAAAAACATTGAAAATATTATGATCTGTCTTCTGAGATTTCAGCTTCGTTGAAAAGATGAAACAGCCACTCAGTAGTATAAGACAAGTAAAAGTCAGGTTTTGATAAGGGTCAAGTGGGCAAAGAAAAGACTGAAATGAGCCTGGCAGTTGGAGATAAATTCTTTGAGTAAAGAAAGAAGAGATAGCTTTCTTTAGAATTACCAAAAAAAGAAAAAGGAATCCTAAAAAAAATTGCAATCATACAAATAATTGCATGATTTTGTAAGCACAGAGGTAAGCTTCACATGTGACAAGGTATCATTTTAAAAGTTACTCTCTCCACAGTCTAGTGTTATACTATACCCAAGTCCCCTGCCTTCCCTCCACATCAGTCCACTTACAGAATACATCATCATATTCTCAAACTCCGGGATTCCTGCACCTTCTCAGATTCCACACACACCTGACGAAACCTTTCTTCTCCATGAACTTTCTCTCACCCATCCAGTAGGAATGAACTGCTCTTTTATCTTCAACCCAACAGGTTCCTTGTGTTTATTTAGTATTTGCTACATTCTACTTTATTTTATATCATTTACACTTTTTCCACGTCTATTTTCAGATTACAAACTCTTTGAGCAGAGTTTTATCACATCACTACTTACTCATTTTGGAAATGTCCTAGCGGACAAAATATACAGATTATAGTTTTGTAATGTAGATTGCCAGGGTTCAAATCCTGGCTTAGCTACTTCATAGCTATAGGTTCTTAAAAGATAACTGATGGCTCTATGCTTCAGTTTCTTCATCTATAAAGTAGGGGGAAAGAACAGTACTTATGTCATAGGTGACACAAGGCTTAAATATTTTAATCCACCTAAAGACCTAAAAAGACAGTGCCTATTGCCTGATAAAAATGTAAATATTAGCTATTTTTTTTCAGAACTCTAATTATCTAATTCTAATTTTACTTTCACTGGTAAAACTGCCATGTTTTTCTTCCATACTTTACCACACAGCCTTGTCCCTTGTTTACCTACTAAATCCTCCATCACTCTTTCTTATTATGCCGACATCAATCTACCTTTTTTACATAGTGATCTCATCAACTCAATGATAAATCCTAAACAGTCAAAGTCAAACGTGGTGATCCATTCTCCTTGGCTTAAACGTGGGCATGCAATGGATGCAGTTCTGCATGATAACAGGAGGCACTACTAAGGAACTTCTAAATGAGTCTCCTTCCTCTCTGCCTGAATTCCAGAGAAGAGCGCTGCTTCATTCTGCTACTAAATGTGACACCTACACCGAGGAAGTGACGTCTAGGACTGCAGCAGTCATTTGTGCCTCTGAGCACCATGTACACATGGGATAGACACAGTGATGGCAGAGCAGACACAAAATACATGGATCCACTGACACTGCTGACCCCTTTTCTTTTCCAAACTATTATAAAGATAAGAAATAGCTATATAAAGATAAGAAATAGCACCATTTCTAAAAGTGTCAATTCTTAGGTCTACCCCAAGTCTCAGAATCAGAGCATCCAAGGGAGGGGCTAAAAAGCTATGCTTTTTAAGTCACAGTGATCTTATCACAGAGATTTGAAAATGCTATATTTTAGTTTGGTTTTCTATTATTTTGCCCCACGTATCCTGTCTGATAGAACAATTTCCTCAGTTATATGCTTTAGGCTACTCATACTCAGTTGTTGTAAAATTCCAGAGTTCCTTGGAGTTGAAAATGGGTTAAACGAATCATCACATTCCACTTATAGGAACTGCCCCTGTCCCCAAACGCCCCCACTCCTCCAACACATGGTTCACTTCCCTCCGCAGAGGCATCAAGGAATGTTCAAAGAAACCTTCAGAAGTAAAATCAAGCATGCACTCTGTTGCACTAATAAACACTCATCTAGCAACATGCAAACAAATTATAAAGGGAAACACAGCTTAACCGAGCCACACCTCAACTAGGCTCTTAAGGGCAGCACTGAGCACCCCTGTCTAGATTCAATTTACATTCATTTTAGGATTTAAAATTCTGACTCTGCTAAAGCCTCTCTTGGTACCTGTTCTGAACTGAGTCACGACTCCTCCCAAAACACAAATACTGAGGTTCTAACACTTAATACCTCAGAATGTGACTGATCTTGGAGGTAGGTATTTTAAGCACAAAATTAAAGGGAGGTCAGGTGGGTGGACCCTAATCCAGCCTGACTGATGCATTTACAAAAGCAGATTAGGACACAGACACACACGGGAAGATCATGTGAAGGCTGAGGGCCAAGACAACCATCTATCAGTCAAGGATAAAACAAAACCTTGATCATAAAGCCTGGCTTCCAGAATTGTGAGAAAAAAAATTTTTAAGTCACTCAAATGTGATCCTTATTATGACAGTCCTAGCACACTGACTCAGTGCCTCTTACATGTCAATGTTCGCATTACCTGACTGCCTGTTCTGGTATCTCCTGAATCATTCACAAAGCTTGGACGTCACTTTTCCATCTTGCTAAGAACTGAACCCACTTTAGGATTCTGTTACTGTCCAAACCAGTTGTTCCTGGACATAAAAAAACACTGTGGTCAGAAAGAATGACTACTTTTTACTTTGCAGTGTCTCCTTTACACTGAACTTTAAACTCTTTGAGTGTGGAAATTAGACTTCATGTTTGTACATATCTCATTAAAATTTATTTCATGATTGTCTTTCTCTCCACTGTTTAAATCTTGTTTCCCAAATAGTTTGGGAAATGCTAAAACCATTAGTTCAACTTTATAGTCCAGCACCAATGACAGAAATGGCACATAAAGGCACACCAAGAATTCAGGTTAAGAAAGGAAGAGTGAATAAGTAAATGAATACATGAATGAATGCATTAAGCACAAGTAACATGCAGTCCAGAGAGAGAGTACACTATTATGCACTGAGTGGGCATTTGACAAATATGCCGGGGAGATGACTAGAGAGCAGAGCAACTCTGTAAAGATAACAAATTGCATCACTTTCCCCGGCTAGATTGATCACACGTATTACGATGGCTATTTCTTTCCTGCAACATTTTTCATTATAGGGAATATTAATGAGTTAACAAGGACCCTATCTCTGTTTATCTCCTTTCCTATTTTAACAAGTCATCCTGATGCTAATTGACAAACCTCTGGGTTTATAATAAGCAGACCACTGCGAAAAAGAGCAGTGTGGTTCAGCTATTAAAAAATTCTCTGTAGATAAAAAAATTATTGCAATTCTTTGGTTAAATTTGAAAGCATATAAATAATCAGTACGATCCATCTGTACGTAGTAAGTTTTTTCTAGGAATTCGGGTCACAGTTTTATCGTCAATCGATACATAATCATTTAGCTTCTCCTACTAGTTATCTGTGGGGATAGAAAAATATATATACTTTTGCTCTCCTACCTCAAGGTACAGTTACGCTCCAGTCACAATATGCCACACTGCTTTCATGAGAGAGCCTGCACTAGACCCCGGGTTCTCGAACTGAAGAATCTATGACAATTTCCGCTTTCACGACAAAAACCGCAAAGCAACGCCAGCTTCTGACTGGGTTTTGCAACAGTGGTTTCAAAGGCCGCGCACGACACAAGCAGAGCACAGCCGGGGCTAGGTTCTTCCTGGCGCTCCCTCTGTCTAGGTGTTTCTGTATCTCAGGTTCCTGCTTCTATGGAGGTGAGTGTGCTTTTAAGCTTCGTGTGTTATTCATCTGACTTGGTGGACTATTCTGGGGATCTGGGAGTGCTCACAGATGTTTCCATAAAAATGAATGGAAATTGTTTCTTCCCGCCATTATGGCTTACGGAAATTATCATAGGAGAGGAGAACTCGCCTTTCAGACAATAAGGAAAACTTGTAGTGCTTGCCATGTAACTGTTGAAAAGATGCACGCAGGAAAAGTTTAAACATTAGAATAATGCCATAGTTATAATGAAGGTCAAATAATTTATGTGATGTTAATATGTAATAAATTTGCAAGAAGTTATGGATAGTATATAGAATTTTCTGAAATATGTTCCATTTAAATATATATAGTGATATGCATATATACATGTGTATATAAAAACATTGCACAAAACAAAAAAATCAGTCTAGAATGATAAATGCAAAAAAAAAAATCAGTCTAAAATGAAAAATGTAGCAGTGGTTACTTTGAAATAGTTTTTGAATAGTTTTAAATGTTGTTCCTATCCTTTACCATGTTATGTGCATTTTAACATTTGTACATATACTAGTTTAATTTAAAATGAGAGGATGTGAATTACAACTATTAAATGTGGGAGGGGTAGAAAAGGTCAATGCAACGACTTCAAAGGGAGAGAAGATCAGTAAGGCTGGAATTCTCACGAAAAGCCACATGTAGGCGGTTGGACATGAGGTAGGCTTTGGATCTAAATGATTCAAGGAGAACTGGGTATGCATAGCTGCACGTACTCATTGCCTCTAAGTCAACATAAGTAATCCCACATACACTGGTCTATCACATATGTATCATAGGCCCCTCAAGAACTGTTGACACTAATTTCCCAGGACACACCTCATTTATCCCTTTTTTTTTTTTTCTATTGCCCTCTGCCCTCAGAATCTTGGTCTTGTCCCCTGTTTGTGATTCTAACTGGTCTTTGGTATAGGCTTTGAAATTGGTTTGTCCTTTTGACTTCTGCCCTTTCCCAAGGACTTACCTAGCCACTTGCCTGCCATACACCAAACACAGGAAATGACAAACATTGCATAACAATGTTTGTAATGCAAAGTATGCTTAGAGGTCAGGATGCAGAGACCAAGGTAAACAGAGGACAAAATAGGATAACACTATGAAAGACCTTATAGATTTGTTAGATTTCTACTGTAACCACAACACAATTTATTATCTTACTGTTCTGTAGGTCAGAAGTCTTATACAGACAGGCTAAAATCAAGGTCTCTGTAAAGCTGTGTTCCCTCTGGACGCTATAGAGAAAAATCTGTTTTATTGCCTTTCCAGCTTCTAGGGACAAAGAACATTCCTTGACTTATGGCCTCCATAAGGCACCTTCAACACCAACAATCTCCAGTGGAGTCTTTCTCACATCACATCACTCTGTGACTTTTCTTCTACCTCTTTTTTCACTTTTAAGAACATTTTTATTACATTGGGCCACCCAGATAATCTAGGATAATCTCTTTCAAGAAGTCATTTGATTGACAAACTTCCTTCCATCTGCTACCTTAATTTCCCTTTGTCATGTATTCACAGGTTCTGGCTATTAGAATGTAGACATCTTTGAAAAGGTATTATTCTGCCTGCCACAGATAGATTAATGATTTAAATACTGTCCTCTAGAAAATGGAGAAATTTTGAAAGTTTTAAATAAGCAACAATGTAAAAGGAAGATTAAGATGCCTGAAATACAGGTTGGTTCATTTATCACCAGAAAATTAAGTATTTCCTCTTTAAATGATTAAATTCAAGATCATATCGTCAGGGGAACGATTTTTGCAACTCCATTTGAGCAAAGGAAATAGGATCACAGAACTCTAAAAGTGGCAAATTACATACTGGGTCAATCAGAAATTAAGCCAACAGAATTATCTGATCAGACCAATGCTCTGTTTCCCTACCAGGCTCAGTTATTCTGTTCTGTACAGGATGGTGCATTTATTATAGCAGATGGTGGTAGATTTGACTCAACCAATCTCAATTCTCCATCACACTATTTCTTTCCATCTTCCTTTGACTTTCTGCCACCCCCCCCCCCCAAATTAATTTCAGACAGGGCTTTGTGCTTTGGCTGACATTCAAAACTGTCACCTCCATGCACACATTAACTCCAAGGCCTCTGTCATCCTTCACATTAAAATTCTATCATCAGGAGTCAGCACAGCTTGACTCAGCAAGCTAAGGGGCTGGATCTAAGCAAGATGCAGTGACAGCAGGCTTCACGTGTGACAACTCCGGTCAACTTGACAGCAATAAGACACCCTCCTTAGAACCAGTTGCAGCTCTTGTTGACCCAAGTGGGAAGGTCATCCTTCTGAGCAATTCTCTCCCCTTCCCATGAGAAAGAGAGGCCAGGGTTACAAGGCTTAGGTTGCAAATATTTTATAGTTAAATGACCACAACAGTGAAGAACAATTAGTAAATTCCAGAATCTAGGGTTATATTAATTGTGATGGATAACCATTTCTAGACTTAAAAGCAACTCTTTAAATAATGACAATCCAATAAAATATATTTGATACAGGCAATAGGTTATTGGCAGTTCTGTGTAGAATCCTGGTATGGAAAATGTTCAAGTCACCTAATAAGTGTTCAGTTTATAAGTGATGCTCAGAGAGGTAAATTGTTGGTAGCTAGGGTATTAATCACTAACAACAACTTGATCTCTTTCCTCTCCCCCATGCCTGTCTTTTCTCACGGGGCCCTAGTTGGATGGGTTGTCCCTATAGAACTACGATCTGTGATTGGGGACTAGGGAATTCTTCATTTAATTTTGTTGAATATTTAAGACATTTGCATTGTTTAAAAGTTCAAACCACATAAACTCACACTCAGGAAACTATCCTATCTATGCTGGTGCCTCTATCCCATGCCCCCTAAAGCCCTCATCTCCATCCATCTCTGGTTTTTCCCTGCTCAGGTAGTCTCTTAATACCTCAGTCATAAAAAACCCACTCTTTAGTAACATTATGAGACACATACCTTTCTCTCTCATGAGAAACTCGATAGTAGGGAGCAGTTTTGTCTTTAAAAGGACGCTGTCTACCCCACATTTGGTAAACACTAGATCTCATTAAATGCTTGTAGTATATTGAATGAAAGCACCCAAAGACTACTGATTGCAGCGACACAGCACATCCCATTCAGTTGGCTGGATTTTTATTCTTAAGTGACTGTCACAACCATAACATCACCATGTCTAGCATTTGTGAGGGAAGTGGCAGAGAATGACAAGAGCAGACATGGCATTAGTTTACAGTCAGCAAAAGTGGAATGGAGTTTTGCCTCCTTCTGGAACGAATCTGAGCTTGGGGCAGGTCATTAAACATCCCTGAAGCTTTTTCCTTATCTGTAAAATTTGGCTGGTAACAAAGCACGCTACACCAAATTTTGTGGAGATTAAATGAGCTCATCTATGAGAAAAGCTCTACACTTTCATGCCCAATCGCATAGTGGCTATGCAGGTAGGTGCTGACGCAGGACATGCTGTAATCATTGAGCCCTGGGCCCTCTCGCTGATATAATGCTCCTTAGTCACAAGAGCACATTATCTGTATAAACCGCACCAAGTGCTGTCTCTAGCTTTTAACTTGATTCTCTCTTGAACAGAAATTCTGAACAGAAGATGTCACAAAACTACTACTGAGGCGAGACAGGCCTAGGGGGTGTAATACTGTGGAGAAGGAACAGAGAATTAAGCAGAAGAAAATCTTCAGTTTAGAGGCTGTTCGTCGTCCAGACCTGATCCCTTCTAGGTTCTGTTCACAGCCATTTCAGATTTCCAAAATGTAATACCGAGCTACTCATGGAACGTCTGATACCATCCGGAGCTTGGTGTGATAACAAGAGTCTGACCAATCGACAAATCAGTAGTAAAGACAGCATTTAGGAGAAACTTCAGTGTAAGACAGAGAAAGCAGGTGTAGGCACAGGCAACCCTATTCCAACAAGACAGATTTGCCCTGTCGTATGGCAGCAAGTTGCCAAGAGAGTGTTACCAAAAAGCAATGAAAGTGGTGGGTAGTTTCTCTTCCATAATAGCAATTAAAGTTCTTCAACACTTGAGAATTTACAAAGAAAAAATTCTGCAATCCTGTATGAATTGTTTCCTCCACATTCCAGTTGATGAGGCCAAAGATCAGAAAGCTTAAGGGATGGAATGAAGTTCATATAGTGCTTAAGTGACAGAACTGGGGTTCAAATGCAGTTCTGCTGATGGCACATTCCTGGCTTCCTGCTTGTCTGGCCCACTCTGCACACGTGCTTCACTCTCTGGGTTTCTGTGCTCTGCCACATCTCTTGCTTGACCAGGCCCTCTGAACCTTAGGAAACCAAGCTAGGGCAATGTCATTTTTTTTAATATTACAACTGTAAAAAAGTAAAGACCTTTTTTTCTGAGAATTTCAGCTTTACATAAAAATTCCTTACAAAATTCCCACATAACCCCTCTTCTATCTCCCTGTACACAGTTTCTTCCATAATCTACATCTTTTGTTAATGTGGTACATTTGTTAAAATTAATGAGCCAATATTGATGCATTATTATTAACTAAAGTCCATTGTTTATGATAGCATACACTCTAGGTTGTATATTCTACAGATCTTGACAAATGGGTAATGATATTTGTCCATCATTACTGTATCACATAGTTTCACTCCTTAATAATCCTCTGTGCTCCTATTCATTCCTCCCTCCCTTCTTCTTCCAGAACCCCTGGCTACCACTGTTCTTTATTCTGCCTTCATATTTTTGCCTTTTTCAGGATGTTATAGGGTTGATATCATATAGCATAGTAGTCTTTTCAGACTGGCTTTGTTCACTTAGAAAGTGAAAGTATGAAACATCTTTCATGCTTGTTCATGACTTGATAGCCCATTTCCCTTTAACACCAAATAGCATTTCATTGCATCACAGTTTGCTCATCCATTTACCTATTGATGGACATCTTGATTGCTTCAAGTTTGACAATTATGAATAAAATTTCTATAAACATGCACATATTTAACTCCTTTGAATAAATATCAAGAAGCATGTGTCATGGATCATATAAGAGCTGACCTAAGTTTGTAAGAAACTACCAAACTGTCTTCCAAAGTGGTTGTACTATTTTACATACCCACCAGAAATGAATAAATGTTTCTGTTGCTCCACCTCCTTATCAGTGGTTGGTAATATCAGTGTTATCAATTTGGTCATTCTTATAGTTATGGGATAGTTTGTTGTTTTAGTTTGCATTTCCCTAATAATATATAATGTTGAGAAACTTTATTTACTTATTGGCCATCTGTTTATCTTTTGTTAGTGTCTATTCAAGGCTTTTAGAATCGAGTTATTAAGGTCAAGAACTTGAAGGAATCTACATTCTTGAGTCATCTATAATATCTAATAACATGTTCTGTATGTAGTGGGCACTCAGAAATTTTTCTGACCAAAAGTTAGTAACCTGATAAATGCTCAGTTAAAAATAGTCTAATTTTTAATCAGAACATGATGATGCTAAATAGAGTAGATGAGGAGTTAGGATACCTGTATTCTAGTTATTGGTCTGAGAAGAACTTATTTCCTTAGCTTATAAGGGACATTTTTGTAAAATAGCTGGTACTAAGGGCAAACAATCTGTGGTTATGGCATCAAATCAAATGTTCATGAAAAAAGAACTCACTTCTTTTTTACATTCTGATCATTTTTACATTCTTATCTAATATTTTTACATTCTGATCATTCCATTCCCAACTTGGAAGAAGGCAGAAAGCAAGATTAAAGCTTGTTCCTAACTGTAGTCAAGGATCATTAATTTGCAGGAGTTGGGACTCTGTGCAATCAAGCCACAGCTGAATTAACATAATATCTTAATTGGGCAGAATATTTTGCCTTTAATAGAGGCTAGTAGAAAATAGAAGGTTGGATGGAAGAGGCATTGTGGCCATCAAACGCAAGACTCAAATAGAATCCACTCTAGGATTGCACCAGATCTAAACAGCTAATAATTCTCTTTATTCAACTCATTTAGTTATTTGTCTCTAACTAAAAAAGAGTAACTTAGGGCTCTTGTATTTAAGCTGGGTACATAGATGTGAATAAATGAAAACCTCAAAGCCTGCAAGTAAGGTCATGAGGTCATGAGGTGAACCTTAGTCAATGGATTCCAGATGTCTAAGAATGTCTTTGAAATTTCTCTGTGTGAGGAAGGATTCTGGTCATTGAAACAAGGCCTGAGAGGACAATACAGCTAAGTCAGAGGCTGTGTCAAGAAACTTTTCTGTTACTGGTTAATTAAATTTTCTGGGAAGATCATTTTATAAAAATATTTAATATAGCCAAACCTTTAGATAGTTGTAAATTATTGAAGTATAGAGGTAGGATGAGAGAGATAGAGAACAGTTTTTAAAAAATCAAATTCCAAATGATGTAAAATTTCTTTAATCTACTAGCTTGCTTCAATGTATGAAATAATTGGTAGGTAGCTTTGGCTAATCTCTTGTATATGGAAAGTTTGCCTAACTCATAAATTATTGTTCTGCCTATGGTCCACCATTAGAGCTGGTTACATCACTTTACAGTGTTGAGTCTCTGACTGCGTTAGAAGAACAAAAGATTGTCTTCTATCTCTAAAAAGAGTTACTGAATTATTGTTCTGAAAGGAACTTATTTTCTGGACTTGTTATTTTTTGTAAAATATCAAGAAATCAAATACTGTTTTGCTTATGTCAATTTAGCAAAAAGTATAATAAAACTATGAGCCACTATCCCTATCAGAACTGAAAACTGATCTTGGAATTTAGAATCCTATTAGGCATCATTTTTTATATAAGGTTCAGCTTAAAATTTCCAACCTTATATAAAAGCAAATGCTAGTCACTAAATTTTTATTAAAGGTATTACAAATGATTTATTAAATTGTAAAAAAGTTCTTATGTTTTATATACTGACTAGGTTTCTATTCCAAATAAATGAAAAATTTCAACTTTATTTACAAAGTATTCAATGTAAAACCATGATAATTTTCATAAACAACAAAAAAAACCACTAAAGTAAGTGATACATTCAGTAACCTAAATATCAACACTGTTTCTGATGTCTGAGGTACATTAAAGGCATGCAAACATATGCATACTGAATTTTAAATGAGTCTCCTTGATGTCCAAGATTAGGTGGATGCTTTGATCCTTCATTAGACTCTGTGAACCCTCCAAATGAGATTACTCACAATTTCATTTGCTCCTAATTTTCCTACATGATAAATGTTGATAGTGCAAAGAATGTTTTACATTTAGCATCATTTTTCTCACTTAAATATACTTAGGATAATACGTCTTGCAGAAACACACAGATGACCATGTGCATTGTTCAGTTTTCCCTACGTTAAATTATCCCAAATGTTAGTGCCTTGCACAACAAAGGCTTATTTCTCACTCACATGACATATTGGTATCAGTTTTGCTTCTGCTCCACTTTATTCCAGAATCTGGAATAAAGACAAATGAGCAAGAAGGTGGGCAAAAAGTCTTTAATGACTACATGAAACACTTTTCTTTACTCAAAATAGAATGTCAAACCCAATCAGTTAGTCAAGTGGGGGTAAACGCCTCCTCCAGGAAGGCCCTAAGTCCTTCACAAACTTCCTACTTGGAAGGGAGAAGAAAGGGGTGAGAACAATCATATAACCCGCCACATTACCACTCATATTTCTGAAGCAAGCTCTGTATATCTTGGTGTAGGAGAGCTCATGCTTGCTGTGTGGTTAACAAAATCTGAGAAATAGGAAAGAGCCAATTATTACAGTTCCCTTTTTTCCCTCCCCCCTCTTTTTTTTTTTTTTTTTTTTTTTGTTGCTTTTATTCTAAATAACACATCACAGGAATTGCTGCAAGTGGTTCATCCTTTGTCATGTAATACAGGTAAATTAGTGCCTGCCCAAAGGTAGTGACGTTGACTAAGACTCTATGGTATTGAGTTGGAAAACTGGCACAGGTGTTTAGTTTGAATGTATATTTGTCACCAAATTACAGTTCCCTAGATCTGCACACATGGAACAAATCCAAGAAATCAAGACTTGTCTTGAATGTGTACAGTAGTCATCTGGTGACCTTGCTACACAGATTTTGATGGAGTAGCTAAAAGGTGACAACAAGGATTCTACATTTTAAATAGGCTTGCAGGTGATGCCATGCTGCTGGCCCAGGGGCCACACGTTGAATAGCATGAACAAATAATACCTGAACTTCCACCCTAGTACTCTCTGAAGTCACTTCAATTAGTTTCTCATGCCCATATGGCTTGAATAAAGGTACATACAAAGTATACATAATTTAAGGTGGTTAAACTTTTACTAAATGGTTTCTAAATAGAAGGGACATAGTTTTAGTCATTTTTGCAACCTTCATAACCAGCAGCACTGTGCCATGTGGATAGCTGGAACTGCATAGCAATTGGAAAAATAAATACTTAGCTTAGATGGAGGGGAATGGATTGCATAATGGGACAATGATGCCTTTCTGAATATCAAAGTCGATACCCTTGCTCCCTTTAGGGGTCCCTTGCCTATCAGGACAGTGTGGTTTTTGCTAAACCTTTACTTCAGTGCACATCCTTGCCTCAGGGACTTCCCATGATTAAGATTTAGCTTCTCAATCTCAGGAATGGGTTTCATTTACGAGGAAGGCAAGGCCATTCAATTCCAATTAACTGCACAGTTCTTGTGTGAAAAACAACCTTAAACTTTTAGACTATTTAAAGAAAGCAAAGGTCCCCACCCTGACATTTTCATAAAACAGAATTGTCCTGACAGGGCTTTCCTGTTCGTTTGAGTCAATAAGGCTCAAAGAGCTTAAAAATAGATGATGTTTTCACATTTATCATCTGAACAAACATGGGAAATGCAGAAATAGTTGCCATGGAATTCCGGGAATAATTTTTCCATCCCCACAGTTGGCAAAGTGGTTTTCAGGGAACAGTAGACTATATAAACGCACCCACCAGGGATGCTTTGGCATCTAGCTTCCTAAGACATAATGTCATTTGAGGCCAATCTCACTTGGAGGGCACACTAGTGATTTCAAAAACGCTGCTAAGGAGCATAGTGATACTTGCTAACTCCGAGAAACTCTCTCTCCTGGGCACTGATGTTTCTACAACACCACCAGGACTTCATTTTCCACTCGTCGTCTCCTCCTCCTATTCCCAATGTGTGCTGGCAAGAGTTAAGGAGCTAAGGGTGAAAGGATTAACCAGTAGGGAAAAGTCCTAAAAAAACCAGTGAACTAGAAAATGAGATCTGGGTTATCATTTCACATCTAGCAATAATCAGCGTGACCTTGAGCAATTAATGCACCCTGGTGGATCTTAATTTCTTTATTTGTAAAACAAAAGGATTAGATGGGATTTCTGAGGACCTCTGTAGTAGGGAAAACCTACCTTGTAAAAGGAAAAACAGTATTAATACATGATCATTTCATGGCAGTTTCATGGATGGCTTCAATGGGGAAGTATACGGCATGGCCCGTTTACACCCAGAAACAAACTAAACAAAAAGAGGATAAAGAAGAGACAGAGACTGGAACCGGAAGTCAGAAGAATTATTTCATTCATCTGTTTTTCCTTCACACATACACCATTCACTTCTTCAGAAATACGCATTGAAAATCAGTCTTCTACCACTCACTATAGAAGGGACTGAAAGACGATTGTGAAATGACAGACTTCCCTGCCCTTTTGGAATTTATATTTTCCTGGAGCAACAGGTAACATACACAAAAATGAGGAAAAAAAGCAAGATCTATTGAAGAATGTTATATATGTCAAAGAGGAAATTTGTGACACGACCTGTAGAAACTTCATTTTACGGAATTGAAAGCCCATACCCCATACCCCATACCCTATACCCCATACCCCATACCCTATACCCCATACCCTATACCCTATACAATTGAACAACTGTCTTTTGCCCCATCTCCCAGTCCCTGGTAACCACCATTTTACTTTGTATATCTACAGAGTTTATTATTTCAGGACATCATCTAAGTACAATCATACTGTATTTGTGCATTTGTGATTAGTTTATGTCACTTAACAATGTCCACAAATTAATCCATGTCGTAGCTTATGATAGAATTTACTTCCTCTTTAAAGCTGAATAGTATTCCGTTGCATGTATATACCACATTTGGTGTACTCGTTCATCTATCCCTAGACACTTGAGTTGCTTTTACCTCTTGAATACTGAGAATCGCTCTGCTATGAACATGTGTGTGCAAATATTGTTTTATAAATCCAGAAATGGGATTGCTAAATCAGATAAAAATCTGTTTTTAATGTTTTTGAGGAACTCCCATCCTGTCTTCTATAGTGGTTGCACCAAAATCCCACCAAGAGTGCTAAAGATTTCCAAATTCTCCACATCTTTGTCGACATTTGGTATTTTCTGTTTATTTTAGGATATACTAATGGGGAAAAAATGGTATTTGTGATTTTGACTTACAGTTCTCTGAGGATTAAGCATCATTTCATGCACTTATTGACCATTTGTATATTTTCATTTAAAAATATAATCACTTTATATTAAGATGAATCAACCACATTTTATCCATTCACTTTAATATTTGAAGTGTGAAATATTTTATGTATGAAGTGCCATTCTTGTAAGTTAATGTCCTGTCCTTCCCTTCCTGTGTGCTGATTTTGTTTTCTACAAATTTGCTAACATTTTTTATGAGTTTTAACAAGAACTTTTGTGCAACTTTGATAGTTTTCTACATATAAAATTTGTATGCCTTTTCAATTTGTTTACATTTCTTTCTTTCCCTTCCTTAATTGCTCTGGCTAGAACTTCCATACATTGAATAGAAGTGATAAGAGTGGGAATCCTTGATTTGTTCCTGATCTTAGAAAAGTTGTCAATCTTTCATCATTAAATATGATGTTAACTGTGGGCTTTTCATATCCAGTCTTTATTTTGTTAACTTCCTTTTATTCAGTTTATTTAGTGGCTTTATCATGAGAGATGTTGAATCTTGTCAAATTTTTTTATTATCAATTGAGATGATCATGTGGGTTTTGCCCTTAAGTCTGTTAATGTGGCCTATCAAGACTATTGATTTTTACATATTCTTCAACTTTACTAACTTTTAAATTATGTGGATTTTATTTCTATGAACTGTCATTTAGTTGCAAAACAGTCACATAAAGTCATTTGAAATTTGAAGTATTTTTAACTCATCCTTTCAAATTCTTGTGTTTTTGATTTTTTTATTTTTGTCAGGATCTGTGACCCAAAAGCTCCAGTTTTATAGTAAATAATGAACTAACCATCCCTTTTCTTCAGAGAGAAGAGCTCAGTGTTTTCCCACTAAACAGATGCCAGCTTTTGGGTGAGTATAAAACTTACCATGTTAAGAAAATATTCATTGACTACTTTATTATGTACTTTTCTTGGTACTATGAATTAAATCTTGTAAATGCTCTTTCAGAATGAAAATATCATTTTCCTCCATAAATCTAATAATATGGTGAAATATGTTCACAAACTTCCTAATCTTTTGCGTCTGGTATAAACACTACTTTCTTCTGATGTATTATTCTCTTAATGTGCTGTTGAGCACTGTGTTAATATTTATTTTGGACTATTGTGTCAATAGTTACAAATGAGATTTGTCTGTAGATATGAGGAAATAATTTTTAAAATCAAGTTTTGTTATTAATGGTACATTCTTTTTGTTGGGTGATTTGAAACATTTCCTTCTTTTTCCATGCTTTTATACAAATAGAATGACTTAGACTTTGAAATTTCCATAGAATTGCCCTGTGAAATTATCTTAACCTGCTTTTTTTTTCTTCCAACTTAGTGGAAAGTAACTCTTGGGTGACTTTTTCCATTTTTTTCTGTAAAAATGTGTCTGTTTTCTTTACTGGACTGAGTTTTGGCAAATTACATTTTCCTAAGAAACTATCCACTTTAATATTATTTAAATCTCCTCTGGTTTATGGCATTTTGCTTTGTCATTCTTATTTTATTTATGCTTTCTCTTACGTCTTTCCCACTAAAATATATTTTTCTTTTCTATTGATCAGATTAGTTAACAGATATTTATTTTGTAACCAGGTATTTGTCTTTAAGTATGGCTTTTTCTCTTTTCTACATTAATTTTTGCTTTTATTTTTATTATTTACTCCCTCTTGTTCTTTTTATCAACTAAGTTATTCTGTTTTCCAAATCTGGGTGTCAGATACTGAATTAATGTGATTTGATATTGCATTTTATTGACACAGATATTTCACTATAAAAATTAATCAGTCACTGCTTTAATTGTACAAAGGATCTATAGATCTGATACATAATGCTTTTAATCATACAATTATATTGTATAACATCTGTGATACTAGTTTGTATTTCCTCATTTGATTCCAGATTTTTTGTATAATAACTAGAGACTGCCTTGTAGTACTATTTTGTGTAATTTATTAAATACTTTATTGTGACCAAATATGTGGTGAATTGGTAAGCTTTCATAAATATCCACATGCATTAGGAAATAAGAGTTTTCTCTATCATCAAGAATATCATGTTATTTATTATGTTGTTTGTATCCTTAACTTTTATCTACTTTATCTTTCTCATTCTAAAATTGAGTGTCAAAATCTCCAAATGTTTGTGTGCTTCTGTTTCTTTGCATTTCCTATAGTTTCTGCAGTAGGAAGGTGGCTGATATACACAGAAAGTTTCTATCTCAAGTTTTCTGTGATTGTGGCCTTTGCCTTTATAAAGTTTTGTCTTGTTTATCTCTTTTTATCCTGGCTTCTACCTTGTCAGCAAGATCTGCTTTCATTTGATTCTATTTGCCTAACACATTTTGCTCAGTTCCTTACTTCTAAGTTCTCCACATTATCTTGTTTAAGGTATTTCTCATGTAAACTGAACAAAGTTGGTTTTGATTTGTTAGCCAATTAGAAATACTTTCTTTTAATATGTGAGTTAAGCTTATTTACAGATGTTAATATGACTACTATGTTTCATTTCAGCTCTATCAACAATTTTATTGCATCCATTATATAGGTTCCCTAAAGGAAGACTTACATCCATGACCAAATACTACCACATATTAATGCCTTTATATAATGACCAGAGTCTTTTTGTTCCATACCCGGTTTTGACTTTGTGTCAGTTTTAAATGCTATTCTCTGATTCTATCTTGTCTCATTTTCCTCTAAGCTCTTTCCCACTTATTTCCTCAATTAAGTGTGAATTAAAGTATGTAAAGTGCTGTGTGCCTTTATGTTATGTGGCAAGGCAAGGCAAGATATAGGTGACTTTATTTGTTTATCCGTATTTTTTTTGGAGGGGACAGGGTGTGTGTGTGAGAGAGAGTGTGTTTATATATAGAGAGAGAAGCTTCTGTCATTATCCTATGGACCCAGCAACCTCTAATAGGTTTTTATGAGATTTAAATGAGGTAATCTATGAGAAAGTAAAGATCACTGATTACCCTTTGATGGAGAGACTTTAGTAATGTTTCCTTGAATTTAGAGATACTGCATTTTTTTTTCTAACTGTTATCCATTACCCTTTCTGTGAAGTATTTCCCCCTTTCTGTTTCATGACATGCCTTCTGTTTTTATTGATACAAGGGTACAGGTGGTTCCAAAGAGGGTTACATCTCAGTGGGCTTTCCTGTACATGGTGGGAAGTGACAAAGGAGCTGGGAGAAAAAGCAGCAAATGGAGGAGAAACTTATGAAAAAGAAATTAAGGAGGAAATCAGTTGTTAGTTTTCTTGTATTTCTATTTAGGTTTGTCTCAGGCTATGGACAAGGTTAAACAGTCCAGTAGTCTTCATGCACCAACTATCCTAGATTAAAAATGAGAGCACCAAAATATCTATTGAGCAGTACCTATCTTATTTTACATTTTCTTTCAAGGAACAGCAGTACATGATATAGAGTCAATGACCCCAGTGAAGGTTGAAAACACATGATCTAATAAGCACTAGTTTAACATTATGTTTACAACAGTCCAAGAACTCTGAATTTTCATCATCTTGTTTTTATACTTGAGGAAAAAACTAAGATTCAGATGCAGAGATGTTGAGTGAATGGTTGAAAGTTACATTATTTAAAAAGGAGAGAGCAGTGACTTGATCCACAAGTTTCTTTGCTTAAATATTACCCACTGTGATATAATTAAGAAGATGAAGAAGGACGAGAGGGGTGGCTGTAACAAACGTGTTCTAGATGCTTAGAAGAGTAGGCAACTACTTGTAGTTGAGTTGGTCTGAAAAGACATTTCAGCAAATAATGGATTTGATAGATTTCCCGCCAACCAGGGCAGCCTCTGTGACTATAATTCCTGTGTGCCCAACTTGTTCTCTGGTTGGACCTGTTGTAAAGAATGCTTAGTCTCTCTTTAACTCTGTGACTTAATCAGGACTGGTTCTTCCTCCTTAAAAAAGAAACACTTTCTTTACACAAATACCTCTAGGCAGGAGTCTCTTTTAAATTAGAGAATGTAATTAATATTATCACTGGGTCCTGAGAGGAGTGCTTGATGGAAAGTGCAGGAATAGAGAGTGACAAGATACAGATTGCTTGTTATCTGATCAGGAGGGCTAGTGTTTGAGTTCACTTTTGGAGTAATGGAGAAGGCCTATGTGCTGATCCTTTGAGCCAGATAAACACCAGCAGGGTGCGAAGTGGTCTTGGAATGACCTCAAGCAAAATGTGTTATGAGAATGGGGGGGGGAGGGGGGTGTGTGTATAAATATCGGCCCAGCAGGGGATGAAATTGGTTCTAATGGAATTACATACGATTATGGAAGTGTCTCTTCAACTCCACCCAGGTGATATGCTTGTAAAACCCCTTATTTATTTAGGACTAAGAATAGGAGATGAAAATTAAGAAATGACCAAGAAAAGGTAATCAGCCCACAATCTGAGCAAATCTCAAGTAATATCCATTTTTGTACCCAGGTTTACTGCAATATCATAGAATTTTAAAACAGGGAGACCTCAGAGGAAAATGGCTCTAGCATTTTCATTATATATCAATAGATGAGAAAACAGAATTCTCTCTGTTCAACCCCTGTCCCTCTCTCCCAAAGTAGTTAGGACACTGACCCAGTGACAGAAGAGAAAACAGATTCCAAACCATTAAAGGTCATTTTTCTTTCTAGGATGGCTCTTTGTGAATTACCCCAGAGTAGAAGGTAGTTGCCAGAGAGGAAAAGCAGAGAATATAGACATACCTGCCTTTGCATCTCAACTTCATTTTCCATTTTGAGTTGTGTAATTGTAGAGAGGGAAATTACTTACTTAAGTGACTGTAAGAGTCAGGTTTTTTTCCTCCACAAAGTCTAGCTAATAACCCTTACCTTGTAGAAAAATCTCAGTAGAAGGAATCATTAACTGTACCTGGAAAAGGAAGGTCACTGAAAAAGCATATTTTAATCTATTTATCAAGGGCCAGTTGAGGCATTGGGAATGGGGGGCAGGGAAGAAAATGGACATTTGAGACAGAGAACATTCGGGAGCAAAGTCATGACTGAGAAAATGCACAATCCTGTGGTTAAAATGTTAGTGCTGTCAGTTTAAACTTTATCTGGTAATAGTTGGAGTAGTCAAAGTAGAAGTAGTAGTAATGGGCAGCGCTTACTGAGTACATATCATAGTCAAGAATTTTGCATTTACTGTCTTGTTTAATTATTACAATGACTTTCAGGTAGATACTCTGGTCCTCACTGTACAGATAAAAAAGCTGAGATGCAGAAAGTTTAGGCTATTTTTCCAAGGTCACATAAAGAATTTGAGCTGCAACAAGCAATGAGTAGCAAACAAGAAAGTCTTAAGAAAAATAGCATAAGATCCAGATGTGTGTGCACACATATATACAAATACAATGGTAAGTTGTGGGTTTGACCAAATTAAGACTGGATCTAGGGAGAAAAGTAGCTACCAACTTGAAGTCTTTTATAATAATCCAGACAAAGATGATGACAGTTAGAACAAATGTAGTGGAGGTAAAAATGATGAAATGAATGACAGAAGATATATTTAGGAGATAAACTTGACAAACTTGACAATGCAAAGTGAGGAGGAACCATCAAGGATTACTGTGAGATGAGAAAATTAAATGGTTAGTAATGTTGATGTAAACCCAAAGGGCAGAGATATTTTAAAACAGTTGTTTGCAAGACTTTAATATGAAAATGAACTAGCATCTTTATAACTTCATGACATCAAATCCCAAGGGTAAACAACTCTATAAAAATAAACAAGCAACTTCATCCACAGAACAAAGAAGATGCAAACCCTTCAGGGCAGGCTCTATCATCCCCTTAAACTCCAATGATCTCTCTTTGCAACTTTGACATCTATGACCTTTATGTGAGGAGGCAAAGGAGGAGTAAAATGTTGATGCACAAGTGTTTGGGGTCTGGATTAAGGATACATGTTCCAGGATTATGTTCTTTTGTGTGTATATGTACATGCACACTTATTACTAGAAAAGAAGTCCACACAGGAGTGTCAAAATCATTACCACCAGAATATATTAAGTATATACTTTCCCCCCTTTGAATTCTATGCCTTCCATATTAACCTCTGTCCATTAAAAAAACCACTTTATTTTTCCTAGAAAAAAAAGACTAAAGGCCATAGTAATATGGGGAACATTATATAATCATCAAAAATAATGCTCTGAGGAGGGGGGGAAACAGGTAATGAGTTAAATGTTTCTTGTATACAATAAATAAAAAATATATAAAATAGTGTGGAGTTTCCACAAAATGTCTCACTAATACTCCTTGAAACTGTGTAGCTCATCAGAAACAAAAAATATATAAGAAAATATCATAGTCAAGAAGAATCTGAGGATTATATATAGTATCTAAATGTCATATGTGTCTTGGATAGAATTCTGCAACAACAAAAGCACCAAGTGAAAGAGTCAAACAATTTTCATGCAAGCCCCTAAGCATCTGGTTTTAAAAAGTTCTAATTTTTCATATCATGACTATTTAAAAATGATATTTTTTGAATTATCATATATCAAAGCTTTTCAGAAAAAAAAACCTGGAAGTCTATCAAAAATTGTACTGAGTGGCTTCTATTTGGGGTTGTAAGTGTAAAAGTGAGTGCACCAGTGCTGAGTTAACCCGGCATGTCCTCTGAACACTAGCAAACAGGATACATTACCATTTCTTTGAAAGAAGTTAGTATTTAATATTTCTCCAACTTAGCTAGGTGCTATTTCAATTTTGAAATCTTTTGAACCATATGGGACTGCTAATAGTTGCCTATTTTAGAACTGAAAAAAAAAAATGTAACTTTGCATAGTCAATCTAGTACAGTGAAGGAAGGAGTAGAGTGATCTTTTTGTTACTGGGAACATTTAAAGTCTCCATGTGTCTCGGCTGCCAGCCGTGGCTCTTCATACCGAGGTGTTAGTCTCAGTACTCACCATTGTGAAAATATCTGCATAGTGTCTGTTTCCAGCCACACTCTCATCTCACCCAATATATCCTTCCACAAGCAACCTAACTTGAGAAAGTCCAAGAGCCAACCAGAGCTCTGTGATACTACCTAACTCATCAAGAAACTAGGGGAAAAAACCAAACAGGTTTTATGGAAAGATTTTCCAAAAGTAGGAAAATCTCCATCCTTATTGAACTCTCGAAGACCTAGTTTTTGTTGGAAGAACAGCTTCCATTCCTTGGTATGATATTTCCTGAGGAAGTTGAGAATTTCAGTAGAGTGAGGACACATTGGGAGAGGGGCTGGAAGAAGTATTTGGTTTGTTAAAAGGCTCCCGCGCCCCGAGGTTGACCTGCATTGCAGAGTCCTTAGTAATAAGGCAGTATTTTATCCCAGCTTCCTCCATCTCTCCTTCCCCCTCCTAATTTTTTTCTTTTTTTTTTTTTCCCCTGGAGTAGCAGCCACAGAGCATGGGGTGAAAAGTCGTTGGAAGGACAAGTTGACAGATAGCATTTGGGTCGTTGGGTCACCAAAAGGCGTCGTGATCTGGGCTCAGACGGAGCGATTTCCTCGGTGATTTTAATCTTTCGTCTGTTCACACGTCATGCCACCTGGACATAATGCAGGAAAATCTGGAGGTTTAACAAACCCTCCCTCTTGCCCCATAAGCCCTTTTGGAAAAAAAAAAAAAGAGGAGCGAGCAAAAGAAGAAAAGAGAGTTAACCCTCTCCCTGCCTTCCCCATCAACAGCACAAACCCCAAGAATGGGCCAGATCTCCCTGCAATTAATAAGCTCAGGGCTTTGTCTGGGCAGTGAGGGCCCAGTCTTTATGGAGACTGTAAATAATATAACAAGCTGCCCCTTTTACTGCCTTAGACACATATAAGTGGCAGCTTTATCCTTTTTCGTTGACCCTCTGTCCAGGTTTTGATTTACTTTCAAATCTCCTGTCGTAGATTCTTGGAAAACATTTATTTTGGTGGTGGGGAGTGGGGGTGCAGGCAGTGGGAGAAAAGAGCTATCCATGAAGGGGAATATTAATATCTTTCCTGTGACTCTGACCAGACTGTCTGCTTTTCTTATTTCCCCATAAGGTTTTGAGCTATTTCTGACCAGGGGTGTTAAAGCTTAGAATTAATGGGTTTCAGCAAAGTAGATGCTGACGTTCCAGAGAAATAGTTGTGCTCAACTTGTTAGAGATATGTCTCGGGCCATGCTCGATAGAGCTGGGGAGCAGGAAGAGGAAAGATAGCCAAGGGACTGCATAAGATGCACCTTCGGGTTTCTTGCTTCTGGACAAATGGTAGAAAGAGAGAAGTTTCCAGCTCTCACTTCCTTTCCCACAGAATGCGCCTCATGCTTCTGTCAAAGCACTTATAAACTTTATCACGGCCCTCTGCTTAAACATCAGCTCTGGGCTACGTACTTCACCAGGGGCAGTGACTTTATCCTTCACATTTCCCGAAGAGCCTGAATTATATGGGATGTTTCATGTATTTGTTTGTTTCCGTGTCAAACTGCGAAACACGGGCTGAACACCAACTATTGCCAGACTTAGAGCCAACAGGACACAAGGAGGAGTAATTTAGGGTCTCTTTTCTCAAGTCTCTCAGAGTCTTATGGGGGTGACAGACATACAAAGATAATACTGGAAATAATATATTCAAGTTTACCCTGGATGTACAGGATCTGTGGGGGAAATTGTTCAGAAGGGATTCCTTCTTATGGGAAAGAGAGGGTGGACCAAGAAAGGCATTACAGATGAAGCATCTGTAGTGGGTCAGTGCAGATGCCATACAGGTCAGGTGAGGGACTAGCTCAACAATATTGGGGAGAAATACTAGCATCTAATATAAGGGCACTGTCAGTGGGGTACAGTGGAGGAGACAACATTGGAAGTTCAAGAGAGAGAATTCTTCAGAACTCAGCAACCACCAAGATGTGGTGTTGGAAGGAAAAGGAATAGTATTTTCAGTGGTGAAATGCATGCGGTATATACACATCGCTCTTTAATGAGGCACACCTGACATATAATGTAATAATGTAATAATTGACACTTTAATAAAATGAAAAAGTTCCAAAGAAGGAAAAGGGCCTCAAGGTGTCTGATGTTTAAATCATTAACAGCATGACTCATCAATATGGGGCAAAGGAAAGAATGGAAGGTTGTGATACCCCAGTCACCTCGATGCCATTGTATCATGGCAGTGTTTCCTAATCCCAATAACCACTTTAGCTGCTTAGATAATCCCAGTTGCCTTGACTTCACTAAGTAGATACAGTTGCCAAGAACCTTTTGAACACCACCACCTACCTGTGCTAAAGCCTAACAGAAACATCATGGGTGGGGAATTTGGAAATCTGGATGAAATTTAGATTAGGAAATGCTGAGCTCCACTTTACTCACTTTTACATTGAAAATGAAGGCTAATACTCACCATAGCTTCTTAGTCTGTTGTCAGAGTCAAATAAGACTCTGCATCTAGAAGCTATTATACTTCTAAAAGCAAAATAGGACAGAGCCCGCAAGCCCTTCTAACCCAATAATTTGGATGGGAACTTTGACTTTTTATCCAGACTTGGGGGTCACTGGCAGAAAGCTAATGAAAATGAAAAGTCCTGCCATGAATATAACTGACCTGAGTCATGAGGCTGTCTCCTATGAAGAAGCAATTTAACCAGTAGTGTGGCCCCATGGGCAGCATGCTATCATATCTGCTCGGTTCGCCCTCCAGATTGCTGGGCATTCAGGAGGCCCATCTATCAGAGCGCTACCTCCAGTCCTCGGGCTAGGGGTCCGAATTTGTGCAGGTGATAGTCCCAAATGTTGGCCAAATGCCAGCTTGAATAATTTCATTCAAATTCTCGTCATCCTGGCTTCAACTCCACTGGGACACTTTCCTTCCTTTCCTGTCTTGGAAATTGCCACTAGCAGGAGATATCTGGCTACTGTTTTGCATGTACAGCTAGATTGTCTGCACTTTCTAATGAGGACATTTGTCTTGGAGGAGCCACTTGGAATCTAACCTCATGACCTTTTATCAATAACCAGATAAAATAGAGATTGACAGACCAAATAGTTGTTTCAAAAGTCTTGGCCACAGGAAAAGGGCTGCTAGTGACCAGGTAGAAAATATAAACGAGGGCCTCCCTGGTGGCGCAGTGGGTTAAGCAACGCACTATGAAGCAAACCGCAGCCACTGCAGCATGAGTTCGATCCCTGCTGCCGGCCAGGGAGGGGACCCGCATGGTGTGGCAGACCTCTCCTGCTGTACCCGCTGCTCCCCTCAGTAGTGTACTTCTGTTGACCTGCCTGTTCTGCTCCCCGCTCTCTGTGGTGAATCCTCTCACCCTCCCCCACCCTCCACACCTCTGGCCTGTACCCCAGTGCTTGTGTGCATAAATAAATAAATTAAAAAAAAAAAAGAAAATATAAACGTGTGAAGTGGCCATTGGTGGTGATGAGGAATCCACATATTTAAAAATAAAACACTTTCTCTTTTTTCCATAACCTCTCCAGTATCAGTTCTCTCCTGTCTTTATAAAAATAACCACTCAAATGTAGGTGATGTCTCATGGTAGGAAAAATACCTATTCATAAGGAAAAGTCAACTTTTTTTTTACTATTGTGTTATATGAGTTCCTTGTATAATTTGGATATTAACCCCTTATCTGGTAGCTTGTGTGCAAATATTTACTTCCATTCCATAGACTGTCTTTTCATTTTGTTAATTGTTTCTTTTGATGTGCTGGCGGTTCCTCAAAATATTAAAAATAGAACTACCACATGTTCCAGCAATCTTACCTATGGGTATAAATCCAAAAGAAGTGAAAGCATGATCTTGAAGCAGTACCTTCAATCCATGTTCACTTCCCTGTTATTCACAATAGCCAAGTTATAGAAACGACCAAAGGGTCCATCTATGGATGGAAAGATAAAGAAAATATGGATTACACATATATACACTATGGAATAGCATTCAGTCGTAAGAAGAAAGGACATGGCAGTATGCTAAGTGAAATAACTCAGAAAAAATACACCATATAATCTCACTCCTCTATAGGATCTAAACTCATAGAAGCAGAGAATAAAGTGGAGGGTACAGGAGAGGGAGAGGGAGCATTGGAAATATAGGGGTCAAAGGGCACAGACTTAAAGTCAATAAATGAATACATTCTTGTGAATGGACTGTGAGTGCTTTGATGACGTGTGTTGTGTAGTTAACACCTGAAGGGGGAGAGCCTGTCCCTTTCAAACACAAAACAATGTGATCAATGTTACCTCAAAAAAAGAGAGTATGTTCTCTGGATCCAATGTACAGCCTGGTGACTGCAGCTACAATACTGCATTGTATGCTTGAATAATACTAAGAGAGTAGATCTTTTGTTTGCTTACTACCAAAACAAAAGTGGTAATTATGTGAGGTGTTAATTAACCCAGTTGTGGTCATCCTCTTCAATACATAAACTGAATCATCATGTTATACACATTAAGCTTATGCAAAATGTTACATGCCAATTATCTCTCTCTAAAAGGGGGGGGAGGTGTAAAACATTGTATGGTCTACACAAAATCATTTATGAACCTAATTTGGTTTATTGTCATCCTAACTCTTAAAACTTGCAAGTGAAAAATAAATTACTAAAACAGAGAGAGATACCAGTTATATACCCAGTTGAGGGCGAATCTGAATGTCTGATGTTCTGTCTCTCAGTCCAAGGCTTTTGTTCCATCCAGACTGCTCTTTTTTTCAACCTTTGGAAAGTTGCATTACTCTCTCATGGTTTCTCCATATTCTTAACATTCTTGTCTCACATCCCTTATGCTAGAGAGACTCCTTTGAAATGACACTGGTACTTTTGAGTTAAAAGATACGGATCAAGTCCTGTTTCTACCCAGTCATTCTGAACCAGCTTCCTAACTTTAGAGTTCTCCATTAGTGGGTATTGGACACTGCTCTCCTACCTTACTCAGCTTAAAATTCTAATGGCATTCATAGTTTTTAAATTTGTGCTAAATGCCGGTGTAGTTGAATTCCTTCTAGATACTGTTTATTTGAAGATCAGCGTCACCATCTGCATTTATTAAACTGATGACATTTTCTGTCATCCAGATTCCCTCACACTAAAACATGCCATATATTGTATTGGAAAATCAGATTCTTATAAATCTGACTGACCCCACCCCCTGTTATAACCATTTTAGAAACATTAACAATATAAACAATTGTTTAAAGGACACTGGGTTTCAGCATATTGGGGTTTAAAAACCTGCTTTATCATTTAAAGTCTTTGTGACATTGAATCATCATTGAGGCTTTGCTTCCCAATATGTATAAAACGGAAAAATAACTACTTTATCTGTAGAATATTAAATGAGGGTGTATACTATACACCTAGCACATAGTAAATGTAAAAGTCATAGCAATTTATATTATTTATTCAAGTATCTCAATTAATGCTTCTTTCCATACCAGAGTCTTACATAACCTAAACACAGGTTGATTCTTAAGGTTCTAATATCTTCATTCACAGAAAGGTTTTCTAACTCACAGAATCTGGAAAACTGAAAAACGCGATACTTGTTTGGAAGTAGCATTTGACTGCTAAACATGAGTCTGTCTATAATAAATACATTTCCTCAATGCTTCCCAGTGGGACTGCTCCCCAGGTGGCCCCTTCACTAAAACAACATATTAGAGAAGAACAAAGGAGGTAAAGCTTTTAGAGGTTTGAAGTCATTTCATGCTTTTGATTTTCAAAGATATTTATGTTCCATACGAGTGACAGGTGAACAAAACTCCTGCCATGCTCTCCCACCTTCATCCACAAAGGGAAAATTTCAAGTGCTTGTAATCTAACCTTTAGGGAAGTCCCCAGAGGATTTCTTTTTTGACAGTATGGAGACCTGGTTCAAGTTGTATACTTGGATTGGAGATCAATGGGGTTGTGATGATATAGGGGATATAGGACCAAGTAAAGGATATTGAGTAGTGTAAAAGGGTCAGAGCTTCTTCTTGTAATATACCTTTGCCTCAATTCCTGAAGTCTTCATTTTATGATGGAGTTTGCGTGTTGACCTTAAAACTTTTGTCATACTCATCTGGGGCCAGAATCCACTGTGTCTTTAGATTGCAAAGGAAGTTCCCTGCTTGAGTTTTATATGGATTCAAACCCATGATTGAAATTTGAGTCAAAATGAGAAATTTCAGTCCTGATGATGTTCATAGCATTTATAAGATATCATAATTTCAAGCAATGGCACAACTGCCAGTGGATGAGTCCTTGAATGTAGGATCAAATAACTTTATAACTCGAAAACTTTCAGCTCCATCCCCATATTTGAGAAAGAAGATTAGGTCTAGAGATGTTGAATATATTACATAAAGTAGGAGCTGAGAAACTCCAGCTCATGTACAGATTTGGCCTACCCACTCTTTTTGTAAATATCATTGGAAAATAGCCACATTCATTCACTTATAAATTGTCTCTGGCTGTGTTCACACTGCAATAGCAAAGTCGAACATTAGCAACAGGAACTATATGACCCTCAAGGTCTAATATGTTTATTATCTGGTCCTTTATAGAAAAGGGTGGCTGAACCCTGCCCTAAAACCACACAGCCAACTGGCACCAAATGCAAGGATTTGAATTACGATCCTCTTAATCTTGATTTTGTGGCCTATCTGTTATAGCACATCAGAAGAGATGGCATATTGTGAGCATGGAAACTACAAAGCATATAAATATGTAGGGCCCTCTAAGAAAGAAATGACTGAGATATTTCTATTATTTTTCTTGCTGCATAATTAATATCAGGAGACTCTTCTAAACCCAACAATCCTGAACTTGACTTTAACCAAGGTCAAACACTGGGGAGGAGCTCTGTGAGTTCACTGAAGTCCTCCCTGGCCTAGGTGACTGCTTATCCCAGACACCTGTCACTCTGTTCATTAGACAGGCTGTTGGTACATGTCCTCTTTCTGTGGCTGTTTTTTTTTTAAAAAAATTCCTGTTTAAGGATCACTCAGCATCCTAATAAGGATTTCATGAAGATTAAGCAGCAAGGGCATTTAAAGAACAAATCACACCCGACAAACTTCATAGCCTTTTACAATGTAATTTCAAATTAGCAGATGAAAGGAAGGCAAGGGATCTTATATCTCTGCCTTTTAGTAAAACACTTGCGACAGGATCTCTCACAAAATGTTAGTGGCAAAGCTATTTTATATCAGTCTTTGCCAATTCAAATGGACTTGAATGCTTCCATGTAGACTGAAGAAAGAGCGATGATAAATGGCAACACAAGGAGTCTGGACATGGATGTGGCATCTCTGAATTTAAGTAATATTATAATTGACCTTGAAGAGGGCATACTAAGGTCATGATCATCAAAGATGATGATATTCAGATATATATTAAAATTCTAGGAAGATCAGGCAAATATGAAAAAAGAATTAGATAAAAGTAGATCTATATTCATAGGCACAGCCAAATGACAATCCATGAAAGTAAATAAATAAGCCAAAGGCTTATTACAGAAGCAGCTCTTCTAAATTCAAGACCCAGAAATAACTGAATATCCAAAATAACAAATTGGAAGTTAGAGTTACTCCCACCAGATATGAAAATGTGGGTGCAGCTCATTCCTATGCCAGTTGTAAAGCTAAAGAATTATAAGAATCATTACAGACTGGCTGTCAGATAATAAATAGGATCATTGCTACATTCATTCATGCATTCTTTCATTCATTGAAAAACTATTTCCTGGATTCCTTCCTGCCATGTTACTTGCATCGCTTTAAGCACAAAAGTTATAGTAGAAAGGAAAACAGCAGCACATCTTGCCCCTATATCCTGATAGAGTTCTCTCTTTTTACTTACACACACACACACACACATCATTTGCAGAAAATAAGTTTTTGGGGGTTTTAGAACTTGGAATTTACTCCTTTTATTAAATTCATTTTCTTACATTGTGAAATTTTGTACAGTATTTGATTTATCCCCACAAGGGAGTCACTAGTGTTCTCCCACTACCATAGCACACAAGATCCACTATCACAGTCCCTTTGTGCTCTTTCCACCTGTTTTGACTCTTCTTCCTTCTCCTCCACCCCTCCACTACTGTAGGCCTCAGATCTATGGTCAGCTTGAAAATTTTGTGTTTTTCTTGACCCTTTGTTTGATTTCTCTATATACCACAGATATATATACTACTATTTACCTTTTTCCTTCTGACTTATGTTACTTAGCATAATCTCTCCAGCTCCAGCCTTGTTAGCACAAATGGTATGAGTTTGTCTTTTGATTGCTGAGTAATATTCCATTGTGTATATATACCATATCTTTTTGACCCATTGAATAAGGTGATAACCTTTAAAAAGCAAAGTAACATTACATGGAATGATGGGATAGAGGGGGAATGTACTGTCTAGATGGAAGGACAAGGGAGGCCTCTCAATGAGTAACAGGCAAAAGAAACAAAGTATACAGGTTCTGAAGTGAGAGAGTACAGCATTTAAGGAAATGAATAAAGAGGGAGAACAAAAGGAAAAATCCTGGGAGTTGAGATTAGAGAGACAAACAAGACTAGTAGTAAATATCATGTAAGTCTTGGCAAGAAATGGTGTCTTATTTTTCATTGAGATGAGAAGGATTTTTAAGATAGGAACTAATACTGTAACAGGGTGGTCCCAGGAAAAGGGGAAGTTCCCAAAATCCTGGTTCCGCCCTAAGTGGGTGGAGCTGAGAATAAGAAGATTTCTGCAGAGAAGAGA